>JAMWET010007416.1:0-80000 GCA_024036415.1 Prochilodus magdalenae | reverse complement strand
AGGAGAACCTCATCCCATTTTAAACCCCACGCACAATTCTCTATAAAATCTGGATTTTTTTCCGGATGCATCAGTATGGGGAAGGTTTATTCATAGGCTACGTCGTTTCCACCGATCTGGATCGTACACGGATAAACTTGAGCTGGATTCAGTTTAGTAAGATGGGTCCGCTGATGAGTCTGTACCTCTGCAGTGTAAACAGCAGGTCAGCACATGCATCGTTTCTACTGCTCGATTGTTCTCTGTTATGATACGAGTCAACGAAGCTTGGCCTGTGCATGAAGGCGCTCTTGGTTTGGGCCTAACCTGAGGAGTATATCCTAAAGGTGTTGAAGGTCCATCTCTGGAAACCACCTCTGAATGTGTTTTCAGTTACTGGATCGTGAACGGAACCCAGGGCATTCTGGGAGTTTACACCTGGCTTTTTCATACGGTCCAGTGAAATCCAAAACCAGGAGGAGCTCATGTTAACACATCGTGTAAATTAGGCCATGCTAACACACAGTGTAAACTTAAGAGTGGCTTGATGTTAAGTGGCTCATCCCAAGGAAACCCAGAGACTCTGATTCCTTTACAATGGTGGTGATGGGAACCAGGGGTCACCATGTGTACAGCACACATACAGCCAGTCTGTTTACTATGGATCTAGGTCGGTCTATGTCTTGACAAGAATCCCCCACCCCCACCCCCTCAAATAACGCCTCATATAAGCAGGTTGCCCCTCCCCCGGGCTAAACCATTAGTGGCTTGAGGTGATACTGGAGTTCACTACTTCAGTCTGCTCTGTCCCACCTGCTCTGTTCTCCCCTCCTCTTCTACAGAGGTTGGACACACCCCGGTAGGTAAAGCTATGATGAACCCTTCACAGTTGGGCAGTGTACAGGTAAGTCTGATCTTTAGGTATTCTGTGATGTGTGCAATGCCTCACATCATCACAATGCCTAAATAATCACCCACTGCTCATGTGATCTGATATCTGATACTGTATGGCTAAACAAAAAAATCGATAAGCATAAAGAGAAAAATGGCTGCGCCGCTAAATGTAGAAGCAGCAGCCATCTTTAAGCTTGAACTTTATAAGCTATGAGCTAACTGGTGTGCATAGGCTTTTATTAACTTCCTAAGACTGTAGGGCTAGGTGCAGACTACAGTCACATTTTTTGGCATATTCTGGTTGATTTCCGTGATTTGAAATGCGTTACCAACTGGATTTTTACAAACTGGGGCTTAGTCTGAACGCTCCGGCTGCTCAAATCAGATTTCATAGGGTCTTTTGTATCTCTCACACTGTGCCAATCAACAACAAGATCATCAGCAACAGTCAGGAAGCCGCGACTTGACAAGAGTATGGAGGGTGCAATGATGCACCTCCGCCCTACGAAAACGTCACTAGCATGGCTACGTAGTTATTGATACCTACCACAGCAGCTTATACATATAGATTGGTAAAGTCTGGACACGCCAATCAGATCTGATCACTTACAAACAACAGTGCGGACGATCATCTCAAAAGACCTGATCTGAAAGACCTGAATTAAAGAAATTGATTGATTGGTTTTAGCCAATCAAACGTTTATTAAAAAAAAAAAAAATCTAATTTTTAAAAAACCATAATCCAAATTTGATGCCTGCAACACATTCCATAAAAGTTGGGGCAGGAGCAAGTTCATGGCCATGCTACACCAAGTTTCCTTCAACCAGTAATCATACTGGCATAAAGTCAGTTATTAAAGCAGAACAGTTTCTATAGCGACCACAGGTTTTACGTCTAGCACCACACTCTCAACGTGGCATGGTGTGGTCATGTTGACTTAATTAAAGCATGGCTGCTGAAGATGATGTCGTCTTAAAGATGTATGGTGTTCCAGTATGTGAGCTCATCCTTCAGTGTTAATGGTGCTCTTACAGAACCTGGATTTTGAACTTGAGGCTGGTAACGATCTGGATAGTCCTTTATTCCTCTGGCCCTGAGAGTAACCCCCTTTAATCCCATTAAGAATCTGAAGGGGTTGAGTCATAAGACCACAATACACATTTCCACTGTGCATCATGCCATTTCAGATGAACCGAAGTCCAGAGAAGTGCTGCCGATGTTGTTTTCACTTCACTGTGGATAGTACAGTCATACCCTGCATCAGTGGACGCAGCGTCACTGTTTATTGACAGCGGCTTGCCAAAGTATTCCTGCAGAGTTCATGCAGTGGTGTCCGTTATGCAGCGTAAAGGCTGAAATATCTAAAATTCTTGAAGTCGCTAGTCCAGGAACGTCGGCTTTCTTGCTGACGCAACATTTGTCAAGGCAGCGTGACTCAAGTCATTCTTGTTCACAAAGGATTTGGCCTTTCCTGGATGCTCTTTTTTTTTTACCACAGCATTGGTCTTTTAAGGATGTTGAACTTTCCTAACCTTAAACTATCCCGCCCCAACCTTTTTGGAACATGTCGCAGGCATGAGCAATGAGGAATGATCTGCACATCACATACAGGCCCAACGTCTCTGGAACTGAGATTAGTACATTAGCCTCGTAGCCCTAGAACCAAACATGTAGGTACGTAATAGAGGAAAACTGTGGACAGGTGACTTGTTGAACTACCACGTCCCACAGTAATGTCAGAATGAAACGACAGAACGTGTGCGGATGTGCAAAGAGAAACGTAGCTCTGGCTGCATGTGGGGCTTTTGAGTGAGGTCATAGCTGCAGGTGGTTGAGCGTGAGAGTGATAAGGAGACAAAGGGAAAGATCTGTATGTGTACGAGTGGGGAGCAGGTGGTAGCCTACGTGTAGTTTAGACAGTAGCTTACCTGTAGAACTCTCCCGACCTTCCTAGTCACTTCCTCTCGTAGTCTTAATCAGTGCATCTCTGTTCTTATCTCTCTGTGACCTGCACTGTAAACAGCTACAGCCCGCCCCGACACATGTTCATTAGAACTAGGGTTGCACCAATCGTGAAGTCATATAGCTGATCATTTCTGACTGTTAACAAACTATAGTCAGCTGGCAGGTTTTTAACAGACCTTGGTTTACTTGGCCTTCACTTATATCTTCAGTTTCTACCAGATTAAGCTGTTTATATATATTATCCCCACCGTTTTAAACCCATATCAATTGTATTTGTGTCCAGGGGGTGTACACATAAAAAACTTTATCACTAGGACCAATCAGAAACTCCAATTCAGCGACAGAACCAATCAGAATCTCCATTTTAACAGCAGGACCCCAATTTGGCGACAGACCCAATCAGAATCTTCATTTCAGAGGCAGACCCAATTAGAATCTCAATTTCAGGGGAAGGACCAATCAGAAACTCTAATTCAGCGATAGGACCAATCAGAATCTCCATTTTAACAGCAGGACCTATTAGAATCCCCAATTTGGCGACAGACCCAATCAGAATCTTCATTTTAGAGGCAGACCCATTTAGAATCTCAATTTCAGTTGGAAGGACCAATCAGAAACTCCAATTCAGCAACAGACCCAATCAGAATCTCCATTTCAGAGGTGGGACTAATCAGAATCCCCAATTCAGCAAAAGACCCAATCAGAATCTTCATTTCAGTGGCAGGACCAATCAGAATCCCCAACTCACCCATATTGTTTTTTGTGTTTTCTGGACTAAGCACCGCCCACATCCAAATTCGTGATCTGTCAGGCTCTCAAACCAGTGGAAAGGGCTGGTTCCTTATGGCTTTGATAGATCCTGGTAAGCAACACCAGTTCTGGCATGAGTGCTGGCACTCTGTTGGGGATAAAGCAGTAACAGGTGGGCAGCCTGGGGAACCTCAAAGGCCAGAAAGGTCCTCAGCTGTAAAGGGGTAGTGTTTTCATGGAGCTGAACATCAACAGCCCAGATAGCCATGTAGCTGCAATGTAACGTCACTTGCTAAACTGGGGCATAGTATCGCTCAAACAGCCAGTCCAAAAAGCTTTCGAGCAACGGGTGGTAAAAGTCTTCGGCTGCTCTCTCAATGAATGAGATGGAAACTCTTCAGGGAAGCATCACAACATGTACACAAACAGCACAAACAAACGAAAAGCTGAAGTACAGAGGCAGCCATATTGCACTAGTGTACATAGGACAGTGCTGTTCAGTTTTGCTGAAACGCCGCTCTCTTGCAGCTCAAAGCTATGTTAGGTTAATACAGCTTTAAATAACTAGCTAGCATGTAGCTTGTAGCATGTAGCTTAGCTTTAGCCAGTATGCTAACTAGTGCACTAGTGTCTATTATGGCTGGCCTGGATTGAAGGTAAATCCCAGACCACATTCGTTTGAACTGGAAAGGTCAGGCTGCTAAGCAGCTGTTCCCCTCCTTCCTTTCAATTCTGCATTTACTCTATGTAGCACTTCAGTTCTCTCCCTTCACGGTGAAGCGATTTCTATAATAAAAGGCTTGTTATAGAAACTGACAGGTGTTTGGTAAAGATTGTGATTATCGCTGACCATTTATTAGACAATGTCACAATTCATTTTACAAGTATTTGCCATTTATTGGGCCAAAATGGCATCTCAACATCCGTTCATTAATAAAAGTGTAATTACGCTATAACACAACCATACAACACCATATACCGCTGTTGAAGCCCAAGTCCAACAACTTTAAGCAAAATGTCTGCAAACTTTAGTGGTTAAGATTTAATTCAAGTCATTGGGAATGGGTTTGATCTGTAACGGTTGATTGCAGAGACAGTGATGGAGGCGGGAACCAGGGGTTGTAATAGAAACCAAACCCAAAATAAATATAGGCATTTTATTAACTACTCAACATCATCAATGACCCTACACGTGTTTTCTGAGTTTCTATAACGTCGCTGTCCAAAGAAAAACAGGTATCTTCAAATTGGCAACTTCACAGGAGAGGCCAAAAGCCTAATTTAATTTGAATGGAAGTCAATGGAAGTCTTTCTAAACTTTCAAGTCTTTCTAAACAGTTTTGGGCCAATTCTGTTGGTCCATTCTTTATGGAATTTCCACACAGTGTAAATAGCAGCTCAGGTGATGCTCAAATGACACATAAATGTAAAAATCAACAAAAATGGAGATACATGTTTTTTTTATTTGGACAGCGATGATTTGCAAAGATGATTATAGTAAAATATTGGAAAATCTAAAATAATACGATTTGGGGATTCTTCTACCTCACAACCTGCTGCATGTGTCCCTCTACATGCTTCGTCCAGATTTTTTATACATCAGTGTCTCAGGCATCAGGCAGAGTAATCACAACCATTCAACTTTGTTTGAGGTGGACCTCTGATGGACCACTGTGAACAATTTATACTCTGTTCCTCTTTAATGGACCGTTTCAAACCAAGCCACCACACTGAGCTACTTAGTTCACCTCTGAACCATCTAATTACATACACCATGCCCAAAATAGGTGGGTTGCTTTGCAAATTGCGAATGAAAACCGAATGCAATGATCTGCAAATCATTTATACCGTTTATCTAATTAAAAAATGCATTTTCTGAAATACGGTATATTATGTCTCTTTTAAATTTGTTTCTCGAGCCCTTCGAGCTTCAAGTACAGCTCGACTCGACCCGCCGTCCCTGAGGACACATGGAAGACAAGCGTCCAGACTCTTCTCTGTCCTGGCTCCCAGATGGTGGAATGAACTCCCACTGGGCGTCAGAACAGCAGAGTCTCTCGCGGTCTTCAAACGCAGACTGGAGACCCATCTCTTCGTAATGCACTGAAGTGAGTGAGCTCTAGTAGAGGTGTAAGTTATGTGTATGTACTTGTGTTGAACTTATAATGACCTTGCCTCCTCTATAGGTATGAGCGCTGGGCTGGGGTTGCCAGGTAGTGCTCTTTTTGCTTTATATATGTCTGTGTATTAATCTCTAGGTATCAGCACTTGCCCCTGTTCGGGCAGTGTCTGAGCTCATGGTGAGTTTCAGCCTGTAACCTTCCTGTACTAGCTGGAATATTATCCAATGGATTATCCATCCTGGACTTACAGGATGGCTGTATGTCGCTCTGGATAAGAGCATCTGCTAAATGCCTTAAATGTAAATGTTTAAAATAAGTTGAATGTAGGAGTGGTAAAGTTGTGTAATGTTGAAACACACAGCAGCTGGAAGTTACTTTGGTGTAAAAAGAGCCTGCAGAGTATTTCATAATCTACAGTGCATGATGCCATTAAAACGTCAAGACAAATTTCCATTTAATGTAAATTTAATGGGCAATAAAGTTTTCTTATCTTAGAATCCAGAGAACACCCTGTACGCAAGGGACAAGACTGAAAACCAGTACTGAAGGGCCGCTATCTTCAGAAAATGAGTGCATGGGTTCAGAAACACTACCGAAATCCACTCAGTTCGTCACTGCAACCACAAATGCAAACTGGAACTCTTCCATGAAAAGAAGAAACAAGATCTAAACGGATCCTTAAACGCGGCCATCTTCTCGGGGCCCGAGTGCATTTACAATTAAGATGGACATTCAGACGATGTCTTCTTCAGGGAAGGCCTTGGAAGACATTGAACCACATTCAGCACGTATTAAAAAACCTCAAGTAAAAAGAGTCCGAGTGATAAACCGGCCTGCAGTCCAGACCCTTTACCCACTGAAACATTAGGAGCATCATGAAACTAAATACATGGCAGTGGAGATCCTGAACTGGTGAGCTGCTGAAATCTTACATTAAGCAAGAATTAAAACATTTCAGGTTCAAAAGCTCATCAATCATCTCCTCAGTTCCCAACGCTGGGCTTTTAATAGCTGCGCTGTTAAAAGAAGACGGTGATAAACATGAACCTGGAAAAGGGGCTTTTGGATTTAGATTTGTGGAATTCCCCTGTAAGTATCTCAGGCTCCCTGAAGTCTTATGTCAGAATGGGCTTTAGGGCTGAACGTGATTGGAGGCCTAGAACAGAAGCCTAGGGCAAGCTGTTGCAACTCATTGGAGATTACAGTGCAGAATCAAAAGACAACTGTTGCCCTCTAGTGGTTGTAAGGGATATGCCTAGTATTCTCTGAAGGCCTCTGAAGAGCTTTTGGTCTATGCAAGTTTAGAGCTGAAAGGTTTCCTGTCCATGTCATTTACACAACATGGAAATTTCTGCCTCACACACTGTAGAAACACAACTATACACATAAAACTATACACATAAAACTCTAAACACAATAAAAATACACAAAATAAAACAAGTAAGCCCTTTTCCCACCAAGACATTTTATAAAACGCTATTAAAACCCTAGAAATGTTAATACTCTAACCTTTATTACACCTAAACCAACAAATGAATTGCAAAAGAGACTTTTACTGTTTTGGCTGAACAACACAATATTGTATTTTGTAAATATTAACGCATGATGAAGTTGATGCCTGCAAAACAGAGGCATATAAGAGCGAGAAAATTCTAGAAAACTAAAGTTATATATGGGTATATGTAATATAGAATATGGGTATATGTGATATAGAATATGGGTATATATGTTATAAAATATGGGTATATGTAATATAGAATATGGGTATGTGTGATATAGAATATGGGTATATGTGATATAGAATATGGGTATGTGTAATATAGAATATGGGTATGTGAGATATAGAATATGGGTATATGTGATATAGAATATGGGTATGTGAGATATAGAATATGGGTATATGTGATATAGAATATGGGTACATGTGATATAGAATATGGGTATATGTAATATAGAATATGGGTATGTGTAATATAGAATATGGGTATATGTAATATAGAATATGGGTATATGTGATAAAGAATATGGGTATATGTTATATAGAATATGGGTATATATGATATAGAATATGGGTATATGTAATATAGAATATGGGTATGTGTAAAATAGAATATGGGTATATGTGATAAAGAATATGGGTATATGTTATATAGAATATGGGTATGTGTAATATAGAATATGGGTATATGTGATATAGAATATGGGTACATGTGATATAGAATATGGGTATATGTAATATAGAATATGGGTATGTGTGATATAGAATATGGGTATATGTGATATAGAATATGGGTACATGTGATATAGAATATGGGTATATGTAATATAAAATATGGGTATGTGTAAAATAGAATATGGGTATATGTGATATAGAATATGGGTATATGTTATATAGAATATGGGTATATATGATATAGAATATGGGTATATGTTATATAGAATATGGGTATATGTGTAATATAGAATATAGGTATATGTTATATAGAATATGGGTATATATGATATAGAATATGGGTACATGTGTAATATAGAATATGGGTATGTGTAATATAGAATATGGGTATATATGATATAGAATATGGGTATATGTGATATAGAATATGGGTATATGTAATATAGAATACGGGTGTATGTAATATAGAATATGGGTATATGTAATATAGAATATGGGTGTATGTAATATAGAATATGGGTATGTGTAATACAGAATACGGGTGTATGTAATATAGAATATGGGTATATGTTATATAGAATATGGGTATATATGATATAGAATATGGGTATATGTAATATAGAATATGGGTATATGTGTAATATAGAATATGGGTATGTGTAATATAGAATATGGGTATATATGATATAGAATATGGGTATATGTAATATAGAATATGGGTATATGTGTAATATAGAATACGGGTATATGTAATATAGAATATGGGTATGTGTAATATAGAATATGGGTATATGTAATATAGAATATGGGTATATGTAATATAGAATATGGGTGTATGTAATATAGAATATGGGTATATGTAATATAGAATATGGGTATGTGTAATATAGAATACGGGTGTATGTAATATAGAATATGGGTATATGTAATATAGAATATGGGTATATGTGTAATATAGAATACGGGTATGTGTAATATAGAATATGGGTGTATGTAATATAGAATACGGGTGTATGTAATATAGAATATGGGTATATGTAATATAGAATACGGGTGTATGTAATATAGAATACGGGTATATGTAATATAGAATATGGGTATGTGTAATATAGAATATGGGTAATATAGATTATGGGTATGTGTAATATAGAATATGGGTAATATAGATTATGGGTATGTGTACATTTAGCTGACGCTCTTATCCAGAGCGACTTACAAGGTTAACCATATTACAGGTAGGCTGGTGTAGTGTTAGGAGTCTTGCCCAAGGACTCTTATTAGTGTAGAACTGGGGTTCAAATCACCTAGATCGGGATTTGAACTCCAGTCTCCCACATGTAGAGATGGCACTCTGGGTAGTAGTGTTACCCCCTGAGCTACACCAACCACTAACATGTAATATAGAATATGGGTATATGTAATATAGAATACGAGTATATGTGATATAGAATATGGGTATATATGATATAGAATATGAGTGTGTGTAATATAGAATATAGGTATATGTGGTACAGAATACAGGTGTATGTAATATAGAATTCCAGTGTTCGAAAATGGTACATCGGAAAACCACTTTCACTAAACACAGCCTGCTGACATATCCAGAAATGCACCAAACGGGCCAAACAAGCTACTCGATGCACCCGCGCTCATCTTGGATGGTCTGAAAGAGGTGTTGGTTTTTTTTTCAGGAAAAGCAAACGATCCCAATGAGCTCGCTGTACCAAGGACTAAAAGGACCATCCGGGCTTTTATCAGTGGAAGGCACGAAAGCCAGCACCAGTCATGGCCTATGTGACCCGCATATGCTGACGTGGAGCCATGTACTGCCATCATGGCCATGTCTCTACCTGGGAAGTCCATAGTTATTTCAGCAGGACGATGGCAGGCCTTATTCTGCAAGTTCTACCTGTACATCAGCATGGCTTCATGGACACAGAGTACAGTGCTTGACTGGCCTGCCTGCAGTCCAAATCTGGGTCCAACTGCAGAGCCTATCATGAAGAGGAGAACCGGATGATGACGACCACAGAATGTTGAGCAAATAAGGTTTGGTACTGAACAAGCAAGAGCAAACATCCCGCTCGCAGAACCGCAACAACTAGCACCCTCAGTTCCCAGAACAATAAATACGCAAGTGTGATTTAATGAAAGGTGATGTAACACAGTGGGAACACGCCTCCTTGCCAAGTTGTTATCACCCCCTAGTGTGTATAAAGCTGCAGCAACCACATGCTCACTACAAATATGAAAGGCCTGAGCACTAAGGGGGTAAAACAGGAGGGTTCAGGCTTTATTACCGGAGCACTCGCATTAATAACTTCGCATACTGACACATCTGACATCGTTTTCCTCTAAATCAACCCACTTGGACGTTAATACGTTAAGTCATAGCCAACACACAAAACCGCATGCACCTACAGATGAAAGGAATAGCGCTAATCATACTTCCTGATCTGTGTTTGTGTTCCCTCTGTCAAAGTTAACCCATTAATCTTGCCCAATTCTGCCCTGACTCTCAAGTCTTATGTAAGTGTGTGGATAATAAAGGGCCTCCGACTGCGGTGCAGTAATGACATCAGTCAAGAAACAGCGACGTGGAAAGTCCCTCCGGCGGGAGCGACCTCAGGAAGGGAACAAAGCACAGAGATCCGAAACGAGAAAGGGCCAGTTACAACAAACGATCGGTTTCATTCAATCAGTAACGATGGCAACGTGCAACGGAGCCGCCACTGGTGACCCGAGGCTACCAAGTCACTTCCTCCAACACTCGTACAGTTACGAGAAACAAAGTGAGAGAACTCTGTTACATACTGATTATTAATAAAGTGTGATCAGATCAAAACCCAGGTCCCAATATAGACAAACACGATCTAACTAAACTAACAACACTCCAGCACTCGTACTCGTCATGCTTGTACTGAGCACTGTTATTAAGCAGCACCCACAGTGCAGCTGGACGCCTGATTGTAACAGCCTGTAGATCCTTTTGCAGCATCACCTCCACCACATGATTCCTGCAGCTTTTGCACAAGGCTTCAGAGGAACTTTGGACCCTTCCTCCCTGCAAACCTGCTTCAGTTCATCAGGACTCCTCTTCAGGTCATATACCACAGCATCTCCACAGGGTTAAAGGTCAGGACTCGGACTTGTCCGTTCCAAAACAGCAGATCATCATCTTTTTCAACCATCCTTCGGTTAATTTATGTGGATGCTTTGGGTTCACTGTCCTGTTGCATCACCCAGCATCACTTCAGCTTTAGGTCATCGACTGCTGCCCTCACATTCTCCTGTACAGTGTACATCATGCAATGATTACAAGGCATCCGAAGCCTGAGGCAGCAAAGCAGCCCCAACCATGACGCTCCCTCCACCATGCTTCACATGTAGAACGAGGTTGTGGTGTTGCTGTGCAGTCTCTGTTTTCCTCCAGACATTGTGATGTGCATATGTGGCAAGAAGGTCCTTTATTGTCATCTGTCCACAGAACCTTTTACCCAGAAAGCCCAGCTGGTCTTGGGCAGACTTGAGACAATGTGTCCTTCAATGTTTTTCCAATAGTGGACACATGTACACAGTCTTCTGTATGTCTTTTGACCTTGGCTTCTTTCTACTCTAGAGAGACACAAACTGCTGAAACCCAATTCCTCCTGTGTGTCAACATACTTGGCCAATAAACCCGATTCTGATTCTTACCTCTTTCAGGATTGCCTGTTGGGCTCCTTGGAATGATCTTAACAGGATGACAATTCCTATGTCCAGCCAGCTTTTTAGTATTGCATTGCATTTCTAGTTTTCCAGCTTCCTGCGTCTCAGAGACCTCCTGAAAGCTGTTTGTATCGATGCAGGGTTCACAATAACCTTTCTTGAGAAGAACAGATTTGTCAGTAACCAGGCTTGGTGTGCAGCTTTCATGTACACGGTAAAGCACCTGTGAAAGCCAGACCTCCAGACTCATATCCTTAAGTGAACACCTTTTGCCAGTTAGCTCCCGGAGAAGTCCTTATCACAGATGTTCACCTATTTGTACTTGTCACTGTCCAATGAAAAACAGGTATCTCAACTTTTGTCCATTTTTGCTTTTATGCATGATTTGCACAGAGCATCCAAAATCCAAATCTCATGATGAATGCACCAACAGAAATGGATCAAAACTGTTTGGAAAGACGTCTGGTTCCATTGACTTTCATTAAAGTTAAATGAAGTTTTTGGCCTCTCCTGTAAAGTTTCCCTTTTGGAGATACTTGTTTTCGTTTGGACAGTGACGATATTCAGGTCTGAATCACCTTTGACTCCAGTACTGTTAGCCTGTCCCCGTTGTTTCTCTTCACATATGGTCCCAGTGACGTACCATCTGACACGAGTGTGTTACAGTGATTGTTATCCACCACGTGTTAAAACCAAAAACAACACTACGTCTGAGTTCTGAGTTCTCAGGCCTAATCAAGTGCTGTGCGTAATACGAACAATGTAAACAGAGTCCTATACTGCACTCCAGCACACCTGATCCAACTCATCAGCTATTTATCAACACTCTAATCGTCTGTTCAGCAGAACCGCAGGTTTGGTTTGTCCAGAGTTGACACAGAACGGCTGTGGTACTGTACACGTACTACAGGCCACAAGCATGGACGCAAGTGGTGATATATAAGGTTCCAATTACATCAACATGTTTACTGTGCAGATATCAATACTGATACCAATATCAAAACACTGATATACGGAAACACTGCAGCACAGGACTTCGTCCTAAACCAGGCAACTTTGTTAAGCTTAGTTCAATATACCCTTGGACTTTCTGTCTCGTGACAGAAGACCAGTTCCCACCAGGCTACATTACATTTACAGCATTAGCTGACGCTCTTATCCAGAGCGACTTACAGGGTTTATAATATTACACGGAGGCCAATGTAGTGTTAGGAGTCTTGCCCAAGGACTCTTATTGGTGTAGCACAGCATAGTCACCCAGACCGGGATTCGAACCCCAGTCTCCTGCATGTGGTGGTGGTTCCCTGGCAGGTAGTGATGTTACCTGCTGAGCTACACCAACCACCTGACAATGAACCAATCAGGACATCAATCCTTTGGAGGTGGACGCCTCGGTCTCTGTTAACCCACCTGGAGTATCTAAACCTGGATTAACAGGAAAAGGTCTTTACTGCCTTCATGAAACAAGCCGGGGGGCCATGGGGTAACATTCCAGAAGTAACATACAGCCTCTGCTTCACCAACACTGAAACAAAGTCCTGTGGTTCTTCTGCGTGTGTACACGGAAGTGTGAGGCTATGACGAGAAGTGTAGCATGAGTAACCCACATACTGCATCTGCAGAAGGTAGAGCATTTATAATGATGGACTCCCACCACTTTTAGAGTATTCGTACTTATTGCATTAATAACTGCTTTACATTCTTTACATGCACAAAAAAAAAAAGAAAACAGTGACAAGGGGGTCGGTCTCCTTTAGCCCCTGATTGGTCCGAAGCTCAGCCATGATGGAGAAACTGCCCAAACTAGGCATACACCTAAAGATCCTCAAATACAAGTAACCCATCACCGTGAGGCAAAAGATCCAGGAGTGGGTCTTCGATCTTGCAAGCTCTGACCAAACACTCACCTCATCATGGAACAAGGGTCATGAACCCTGGTAACTCATCTGTAGGGACATTCTTACAACGACTCGGCACAAACCCACGGATCCATTCACTCGTATGAATCATCAGTCATTTATTGTTTCTGAAGTCACAGGTCATGATCACCCATACTTATTGTAGTGCAAGAATAAACTTCAGTTCGGCTCCTCACTCGCTTTTCGTGATCTAGTTCCTTGCACAACATTATCAGTGGACTGTTGTAACCATTAAAAAATTATTTAACATTATTTACAAAATGCGAATAAGTCTATATAATAGAGAATACAGTACAGGTATAACATAATCACCAGGCTATAACCGATGACTCATTCCACACGTAACAGTCCGGAGTAACGCAAAGGAGTTATTTCACTTTTTTTTCAGGGAGGTAAACTAAGTTAGGTGTTTGTTTAAATTATGATTTATGTTTACGGATTTATGTTTTTTAAAAAAACCCATAAAAATTAATAACACTAATAAAAATAAAAACAATATTTTCTATTTCGGGTTCCACTGATTTCAGCGGCACTGACTCTCCACCTCTATTAGCCGCGATGATGCCAGGCTCCCCACACTGGGAGTAACCGTAAAGTTGTTGACGCACATCTGCAGTGGCCAGTATGCAGCTAGAGCTTCATCATGCTGATGGGTTTTCAGATTTAAGCCCTGCGTTAGGCTTGTCTCCGGGACATCCCTTACATACCTCAGGACACAATATGGCATCTGCATATTTTTCTACCTAGGATGAAAATGGGTGGGATCGCCCCTTGACTTTGGTGGTGCGTTCTGGTCATGTGTTCTAGTATTGATTTCAGAGAAAGTCTTGCCTGACGGAGTCTAACTTACATCCAGCTGTTTATCGAGCAACTGTATCTCCTTCTCAAGCTTCTTCATCTTTAGCTGTCGGTATGCAATCTCCTGTCTGAGGTACCGCTTGTACAGGGAGGTCACATCCTCATCGCTCTGAAAAGGCAGTATTTGCATTAGGGTCAAGCCGGCATTAGGTACAGTACCAGTCAGAAGTTTAAAGACGGCTACTCATAGACGGTTCTGCTTATGGTTATCCTAATGCTTTACTGTATAAGTGAAGACATTAAACTACATAAAAACCGCAGTGCTTCAAACTAGCACTCTACAATTTCACACCTCCAGAGTGGAGCTTTACAGGAGGATGGACCAGCTTTCCTAACCTGCAGTGGAGCTGATAGAACAAGGTTTATTACTATGCAGGTTGGAAGAAATTCGTCTCATTTGATCACATGAGCTGCTGTTTACACTGTGTGGAACTTTCATGAAGAACGGACCAACAGTAATGGCCCAAAACTGCTTGGACATCTGGTTCCATTGGCCTTCATTTAAATTAAACAAGGTTTTGGCCTCTCCTGTAAAGTTGCCATTTTGGAGATACCTGTTTTTCTTTGGGCAGTGATGAATTCTATTGGTCGGTCCATCATGCATATTCACTAAACTGAAAGAAGAGCTAGAGCTTTTACACTGTGCAGAAAAACTAATCTAAATATATATTAGAGGTGGAGATATGGAGGAATATCATACTGTGTACATCAGGAGTAGATGTGGTGTATCAGGATATGGACGGGTTCAGACTCTCATCAGGTGGAGCTGTTCAGTGTAAGACTGTAAAGTCTTTAAGATCACCAACACCATCCATTTAGAGAGAGATGTCTAAACTTGTAACTGGTACTGTGGTTCAGTAGTTCAGTATTCCAACGCTTGGATCAAATGACATGTTCTGTTTATTGTATAGAAGTTAAAACAGTAATTGCACAATTTGACAGATTTATGAACAATTTTTGTTGCTAAATTTAATATATTGGGGGGGAAATAATAACACACTATTATTATTATATTTTTTTAAATGTTATTCTTCATGTCATGTTTTATTTTACATTTTTATGCTAAACTCTCCAAATTATCTACATGCATTCATGCCATATTTTTTGGCATAAGGATATGGAACAAACAAATACAGAAGAAGTTCATAAGCTACCTCCTCCTCAGCGTGTCGAAACGGGCCTGACGGACCAGGTTCTTCATGGCCTGTGAACGCATCATTCCCCTGAGGAGATCAAGGAGTTCAGTCAGTGTGAACTGAGCACATGGCTGTTGTGTAAGTTTAAAGGGGAGTGGGGTGCGGGTGGGGGTGCGGGTGGAGGTTCTTTGGTATTAAAAGTTGAAAACTCTAAAGGCGCTGCTGCGGGCTCGCACCATGTTATTTGTTAGCTGTTTTTTTGCTGCTAAGCAACAATTGCGCCATAACTGTCAATCAGCTGTGCTATATAGATAACGCTGAGATATGCGTATGTACCGAGAGAAAGCTCTGGCACTGAGCCTTTAAGAAAGTGATTTACTTTTAATTAGCCAGGTTTTTTTAATCAGACCTGACTTGCGTATACATGGCACTTAGGATGATAAGAAGGACTGTACTATTTAACCGAGCTGACCTGCGGACAAATATTTATACTGAACTTACTTAGTGCCACGATTTGTGCAAACGTTGGTGATGCAGAAACCCTAATAAAAAGTCAGATGTATTGATTCTTCATTATTTTATAGCTTGACCTCGGTCATTAGTAGGGACGATATGAGGTTCTATGAAATATCAGACGTCAGAAGCAGCCGATTATGCAGACAGTGCGGTGCTGCCTTGCTGCTAGAAATAATAATAAACGCTGGAGCCTAGCCCAGCGTTTGTTGAAGTACCTGGTTGGTGTTTCCAATAAAGTAACCAGGTAAGGGGAGGTACAAGGTAAGTGTTTCTAATAAAGTGGCCAGGTAGTAGAGAAGCCATGTTGGGGTTTCCAATAAAGTGGCCAGTTAGTGGAAGTACAGGGAAGGCGTTTCCAATAAAGTGGCCACTGAGTGGAAGCACAAGGAAGGGGTTTCTAATAAACCAGTTAGTAGAAGTGCAAGGTAGGGGTTTCCAATAAAGTGGCCAGCTAGTGGAAACACAAGGTTGGTATTTCCAATAAAGTGGCCAGTTAGTGAAAGTAAATGGTAGGTGTTTCCCATAAAGTGTCTCACACTGGGGGGCAGTGAGTGGAAGTACAAGGTAGGTGTTTCTAATAAAGTGGCCAGTTAAGGGACATACAAGGTAGGTGTTTCATAATAAAAAAAAACAGACTCTTTTAATTAATCCATTAAAACAAACAGCTGCGGGTACCAAGTCATCTTTCTGTTAATCCAATTGGTCAGTACAGATTAAAAACTCATGACGTGCCCCCTTGACCACTTTCACAAGATCAATTGGAAGAATGTGCCCTCTGGCCTCAAAACTGTGTGCACAATGTGAACCCTGCAAACCCCGCCTCTAAAAAAGAAAAGGAAGTGTTACCTCATCAGAATGAGAACACACAACTATGTTCTTCTCATCGTGGTCTGAATCAGAGTGCTGCCAACAAACAGAACATGACTGTGTTAGGAGCAAAGTCTTCACCGAGCCTTAACATGAAAAGAGGACACTGCCTTACGTCAATGGGCTCTTCTGCGCTATCGATGATGGTGGGAACTGGCTGTATAAGAGGGCCCGAGCTTTCTGCTTCTGCAAAACAGATCAACAGGCAAGAGGGTTAGGAGCGACAGCTATCAGTTAACATCACTGGGGTTGCACAACACGGGCTTAACATCACACAGCGGTTTAATACCACACACTGCAACTGTGGTGCAACCTACAGTGTTTTACAGACACACCGGTGAGATAGTTATAGGAGCAGTGTGCATGACTTAGCATGCAGTAACACCGTACTGTGCATTAGTGTACAAGTACCTGTCCATATGAACCGCTGTGGTGGCACTTCACACCTACATAGGAGCAGGTCTGCTAGCATCAACGCTAGGCATTTTATTAACCAGCTTATTGTTCCATTCCTCCCGTTTCACCTTAAATGGTACAGCAGTTACTGTAACGCCTCAGGCCCCAGCACCATTTCAGCTGGAGAGGAAGAATTTGAACAAGAATGGTGAAAGTCATAATGGGGACAGTGTTACCAGCATTAAACGGTTAATTAGGATGCTCTGGCCGCTTGTCTTATTAGAGGTTATGAAACATTAAGTCGGTTGGGGCTGAAAGATGAATCAAATTCATATTAAAAACTGCAACAACAGCTTTACAGGAGGATGGAGCAGCTTTCCCAACCTGCAGTGCAGCTGATAGAACAAGGTTTATTACTGAGCAGGTTTGGAGCGATTCTATTGGTCGGTCCATCATGAATATTCACTAACCTGAAAGGAGAGCTAGAGCTTTTACACTGTGCAGAAAAACTAATCTAAATATATATTAGAGGTGGAGATATGGAGGAGTATCATACTGTGTACATCAGGAGTAGATGTGGTGTATCAGGATATGGACTGGTTCAGACTCTCATCAGGTGGAGCTGTTCAGTGTAAGCCTGTAGAGTCTTTAAGACCACCAACACCATCCATTTAGAGGGAGATGTCTAAACTTGTAACTGGTACTGTGGGTCAGTAGTTCAGTATTCCAATGCTTGGGTCAAATGACATGTTCTGTTTATTGTAAAGAAGTTAAAACAGACAGTAATTGCACAATTTGACAGATTTATGAACTATTTTTGTGGCTGAATTTAATATATTGGGGGAAATTTAAAAACACACAATGATAATTCTTCAAGTCATGTTTTATTTAAAATTTTTATTTCCAAATTATTTAAATGCATTTATGCCATATTTATTTTTTTATTTGAACAAGAATCTGGTCATAATAATAGTCATAATGGGGACAGCGTTACCAGCATTAAACGGTTAATTAGGATGCTCTGGTCGCTGATCTTATTAGAGGTTATGAAATATTAAGTCGGTTATGGCTGAAAGATTAATCGATTTCATATCGAAACTGCAATTTATTGCTGCACTCTTAATTATAGGCTATTTATCCAAACGGTGAGGGGAACTTTAATATAACACAAGAGCTTGTAAACCACCTGTAGATGAGCTAAATAACAGGGCTTTGTCCTTTCACTTTGTGTGGTGAGAAGTTTGAGAACTCAATTTTGACAAATGGAGGGTCGCACTAGAACATATAGGCTACACACTGCTCCTTTAAGGTCTGTGTGCGTTCTGTCGCTCATTCTTTTAAAATGGGAATTTGTCAGGGTGAATGCCTTGATTCATCAAACGTGAGGGTCCGAGAGTGATCAGGATGGAATGTGGTGATCCTTCTTTCTCTCCTCTTCTTAGTTAAGCACTAGAATTTCTCCGGAGCGATCACATCAGAACCCCCAGGCACCTGAGCATCAGCGCCACCGTGGGTCTCCTGCTCTGTTTCATCGCCCGGCATGACCATAACCTTTACACTGACCGGAGTCTGGCTCTGATCATGAACTCTCCCTCCTGGACTAATCAGACTGGATCCAATAGATATTCTTCTCCTGTTAGTTCTGTCTTTCTCGTCTCATCCAGGTTCAACCTGAGGAGGTTGGGTTCCTCCCTTGAGCCTCGTTCCTCTCGAGGTTTCTTCCTTCTCACGAGAGTTTTTCCTCGCCACTGTTGCCTCTGGCTTACTCAAGGGGGGCTTGGACCCTGTCCCCCCCCCCCTCTTAAATGTCTGTACATTAACTTTGTGGTTTTTTTTTTTTCTTTCCTTTTTTATATATATAACAAACTGATTTTCTGTGAAGCTGCTTTAGACAACGTTGGCTGTAAAAAGCGCTATACAAATAAACATTGATTGATTGATTTGTTAGAAGACACATTTGCATGCAGCAGCCTCTATCAAGATCAGTAAAGCCAAGATCGTAATACAAAGAAGTGGTCCTTTAAGTGTTCCTTATTTAAGGTAATGGTTTTATTTACACCATTTAAAGGTTCTTAACAAAGGAGCTCTTAAAGGAAATGGATAGACAGAACCTTTACAAAGAACGATCTAAAAGCATAAATGGTTCCTTGCATGTTTAACAAGCTTGTTATAAACCAGCTGTATATGGTTCTTCAGATGAACTGTAGGTAACGCTTCTATACAGCCTCCAGAAATAAGTTCCTCTTTTGTTCGCAGGACCTCTTTTTGGACTATACTGAACCCTTTCTGATACGAATGAACCCCGATCAGCCATACCATTAAACCCACTTGCTTGTCTCTATGCTCACTATCCAAGCTAAACATCTCCACAGACCACATAATGACAAAACGGACAGTGTGTGTAGACAGTTTTAATGTTATGGCTGATATGGTGTTGTATGGTGTTGTAGACTGTACAGCCCTGGTCCGCTCTCCTTCTTTACAGTGCTCTGGCAGTGATACGGATGAACTACCTGTGGAACTGGGGCTCCTAACGCCAGAGCCAGCCTGCTCAGACGACCCGGCCCAGGCGATGCCATCCATCATAGGCCGCCCCCTGATTTGCCAAAGCGCCATCTCCTCTGCGTGAGTAAAGCCAGACGCGGACAGCCCCCCGCCGAGCATCTGCTTTTGCGCTCTCTTCCTGTTGGCTGAAATCAGAGCGCGCGTTTCACATCAACTGCTTCGCAGAGTGCTCCGCAAGGAGAAATGGAAACACTTACCACATTGCACGATGTTCTTGTATTTGACTTTGACCTGCTGCCAGGTCCTCTTGACGTTATTGGGGTTGGAGCTAAAAATGAGGCAAATGAAAACACACAGGAGGCATTACAATGTCACTCGGGCGCAGGCAATGTTAGTCCACTTAGACACTTAAACTGCTCATGTCTTTTAAGGCCCAGGGAACCTATATCTGCATTTCCTTTCTCACCGGGACTAACATGTTCCTCTGGAACACAACATGCATATACAAAGTGTGTCATCTCTTGTTTCCATATAAAATGGGCGTTCCTAATAGCAGGTTACGCCTCTGTGAGCATTTCCTAACCATTCACAGGGCTAACATGGCCTGCTTCTGGCCTAGTAAGCTACCGCTCAAGTAGTAAGCATCTCAGCAAACTAGCTACAGGGGTTGGACGATGAAACTGAAACACCTGTCATTTTACTGTGGGAGGTCTCATGGCTAAATTGGACCAGCCTGGTGGCCAGTCTTAATTAATTGCACATTGCACCAGTAAGAGCAGAGTGTGAAGGTTCAGTTAGCAGGTAAGAGCACAGTTCTGCTCAAAATACTGCAATGCACACAGCATTATGGGTGACATACCAGAGTTCAAAAGAGGACAGATTGTTGGTGCACGTCTTGCTGGCGCATCTGTGACCAAGACAGCAAGTCTTTGTGATGTATCAAGAGCCACGGTATCCAGGGTAATGTCAGCATACCACCAAAAAGGACGAACCTCCACCAGCATCACGTAGTGACCTGGCCACTATCCTGCAAGAAGAATGGCTTAAACTCCCTCTGACCACTGTGCAGGACATGTATATGTCATTCCCAAGACCAACTGACGCTGTATTGGCGCAAAAGGAGGCCCTACACCACACTAATAAATGATTGTGGTCTAAAACCAGGTGTTTCAGTTTCATTGTCCAACCCCTGCAGCTATCAAGCTATGCTTCCATCTATCTATCCATCTATATGCTGGGTATGTCTGAGGTTCGTTTACTGAAATTAATGGTGGATAAAAGCACCATCAAAAAATTAGCTGCACCCAGAAGGATCTACCCGACAAGAATAAAACTTGGTGAGTGAGTTTGATACCGTGAGACATGCTAATGATTCGAGTTTCACGCTCAGCTGTGCATGTAAGGGAAGCAAGGACAGGCCTTATCGCTGTGCCTGACTGACTATACAAGGTTGTCCTGTTGCACGTGCTTTCCACTCTGACTCGTGCTGTTGGCTTCCTTTGCAAGCAGAGTATGTCCCAGAAAAGAGCAATTTAAGCAGTTAGAGGGGTTCAAGAAGGGTTACATCATAGGGCTCCAGGAAGCTGGATGGTCTTATGGACGTACTGTGCACCAGCAACATGAAGGATCTTGGAGATCTACACAAACCATGCAGAGAGAGAGAACCAATTAATTGTCCGACATGCATGGAATGACCCTACAGCCACGATTGTGGACATTCAGCGAGCGAGTGGTGTCCTCCATGAGTCATCCTGTTAGTGCCAGCACCATTGGCAGATGGCTGCACGAAGCAGAACTGCATGTACATTACGACAAAAGTCCTTAACACCACTTCACTGACGCCAAACACTGCAATGGTGTCGTGCCAGACTGTCATGGAGTGACTCAGAATGGCAGCGGGTCATCTTCAGTGACGAGTCCCGGTTTTGTCTTGGTGGAGACGACCAACGAATCCATGTGTGGAGGCACCGTGGTCAGCACCAAGATGAAAGGTTTGTTGTCACACGTCCAGAAGGCCTGGTGTCCCTCCACCTCCACCCCTACCGCACCATCTGCAGGAACTGTGTGAGAACATTGAAGCTGCATGGGATGGATTATCACAGGACACCATTAGGAACCTCTACAACTCCATGGGAGGACGTCTGGTATGTTGGGTTAGCAAACATGGCGGCCCGACGCCACACTGAGAGACAGGCTTCTGTATGTGTAGCTCAATAAATATTGATCATATCAGTCTAAATTTATCATCAGTTATTGATCCTGGTAAGCTTTATCTTCCTTCCCAACAGCACCGCACTCCCACACCTCCTTCTGGGGCCAGCTATTCTTTATATTATATATTTAATATATATTATAAAATTTTATATATATATATAAAATTTTATATATATATATATATATATATATATATATATATATATATATATATATATATATATATACATACATATATATACACACACATATATATATATATATATATATAAATATAAGATCTCCAAGTTCAGCAGCACATCTGTCTTAGTTCATCCAGATGACTGATAAAAGCCTGGAGTTCTCATGTGATGCAGTAACCCGTGGGGGCTCATTTAAGACACCCCCAAATGAACTCACGCGTTTAACCTCTCTGCTATCTTCTGCCATGCTTCCACTCTGGATTTGGCAGCAGCTGCTGTGTTGCATTTCGCCGTTATGATGGCTTTGTACTCCTCGAAGGTCTTCAGGATAATCTCCTGCTCGAACTGGCTAAAGAAGGCTGCTCTTTCCCTGGCCATCTCGGAGGTTTCTCATCCTTTCACTTCTCCTCCTTCTGCGCTTTCTGAGGAAGAAACGATTGGCCAGGTTAACTTCAGACACACCTGAATTATCCGTTATCCTCCAAGCAAACAAAACAAGGATGAAGTCGGCTTCCTATTCGCCAGCTCCTTGTTGGAACTTTCCAGTCCTCCTTAAATGGTGCAGCAGTTTCATTCTGTAACTGCTGCATCATTTAAGGTGGACCGGGGAAATCCCCTCAAGAAGCTGGCTTCAGCTTCGTTAGCTAGCAACAAAGACAGGCTTCACAAATCTGGCTAACTGTATCGGGCTAACTCTGACTATAAGCGTTGGCAGCGAGGGTATTAGGTTATTAGGTCTCTTCATTTTCCACAAAACCGACATTTTTAGTGTGAGGTAAAAAACCGAAAACACCCGAAAACTCGGTTTGTTAGGGACTTACCTCAAAGCGAATAGGGTAAAGGGTGCCAGAGAAGACGCCGGAGACGTCACGTGACCAAAGAGAAGCCCGAGAGCGCGCCGCTGATTGGTGGAGCGCCGGCGTGACGTCGACAAATCCACTGCGTTAACGGGATTAAAAAATCTGGTTAAATCTGGTTTGTGGTTGTTTGCTTCTTTTTTACACCGAGAACATGTATTTATTTTATTTGCAGCGACCGTATGTAACGACTATAATGATAATAATAATATTCTAATAAATAATATGACATAAAAGTAATAAATTATGCAGAAATAATATATATAAAAAACTGACACAAGACGAAGCGATTTATGGTAGAATGGGTACAAGGTTACCTTAAACGGGAAAACACGGGAGTCACTACATATCAGGTTAACTTACGAATATATAGATAATGTAGGCACGCTTCGTGTTTTCCGCGGCGTTATGGTTTATGCGATGGTCTTTCAATATGGACAAAAATGTTTTTATATGTTGACAAAAAGCATGACATGACCACCAGCGCTCAACACAAACAAACGTGAACTGGGCAAAAGGGTGTCAGACGGCTGAGAGATCACGTGACGAAGGTCTATCGCTTATTGGTTTAGTGCCGGCGTGACCACACCCATGGCGTTATCCAGATTAATATTTGTATTATTTTCTTATTGCATTTTTTGTTTTATATCTAATTACTGCAAGCACCAAGCGTTAATAACCCATAACATCAATTAATTTTTATCAAACTATTCTTTCGGACTGTTTACAACAGTGAACCGAGTGTCTGATTCAATGATTCAAACACAGGTACAAATGGCTTGTGAATCGGTACTGTAGTAAGAAGAACCGATTCGTTGACAAACCGGCAGCCCAGTTTTAGCCAGCCATATATTTGTATTCCATTTTTTTTTCTTTTATTTGAGAAAAAACGAGTAAAATGAGGATTAAACTACCGTTTATCAACTGTCCGTGATTAAAGGAAAAACTCGTTTTGTTTGTAAAGCTTCGTTTCGTCCTTTTTTCAAATTAACGGTCATTTTGATTTAACCGACCGCTAGACTGCGCTGTCAAATATGCCTCAGCTTTAGGGGCCGGGTGTGTTGTTTCCTCCAGCGGGATAAACCTGCCCTAACCCTCCCTCACTGTCCTCAGCATCCTTGTTCTGCACCGAGGAGAAAGGAGAAGGAGAAAAAAGACACGAATTGAGGATTATGAACCGTCCTTTCACCGACCTCTGTCACCGTATCCCTCGCCCGTCTCCTCCACCTCCTCCTCCCCTTCGCTCCCGAAACCCAGCGGAATGAGAAGCTGCAACCATGATGGAAGGTAGAACACAGTGTTTATGGGTCTGGTTTTAACCTTCATGTCTTCATCCTTATCCGGTTTTCCTAGAGCAGCACGTTATGGCCTGTTTTGTGAGGAAACGTGTCCTGTAGGGACAGTGAGAGTGATAAGCTAGCATGCCTTGCTGTGTGGGTCCTCTCCCCGAGGTTGTGTGGTTTACATGGCCACTTTCTTGGGGAGCTGTTCGTGTGTTTTTGGCCTCAGTTCATTCCTAATTCATTCCTCATTCTGTCTGTCTCCTGCTCAAGTGCCTGGTGTGTCTACATTCAGGCCCTGAACCATTCCTTTCTGACTCAGGGCCTGATGGAGGCCACCTCAAGACTGAATTAAGCATGCAGGGACACAGAAACCTGAACCTAGATGTCTTATGTGAAGGCTGGATACCATACGAGCTGGTTTAGCACTTCGCCTTTTCGGCCTGGCTCATTTTCCTCTCGTAGGAAAGTGCATCCCGCCAAAGCTCATGCCAGCCTCCTCCGGGCTGTGGATTCTTGTCTTGTTTGGAGGGACTTCTTATTTGCCAGGACCTGAGGGTGTCGGAGAAGGAAAGCAGACAACCAGAGCCGGAGGAGGAGGAGGAGGCTCCAAGCTTGCCCGTCCAAGCCGGATGTCAGTCGTTGAGGCAAAAGAAGAGCCCGGCTTGTCACTTTAGGTGCTCTGAACAAGGAGATCCTGTGTTGTGTAGATGGTTTTGCTCTTTGTGACACCTCTGTCTTCATCTCTCTTCCCCAGGACTGAAGAAGCGTACCCGAAAGGCCTTCGGGTTACGCAAGAAAGAGAAGGACACTGACTCCACGTGAGTAGCTCCGTTGATGGTCAGAGGTTCTCAGTTTTGGAGCAGGAATGTTGACTAGATTGGAGTAAATGGAAACACTGTAGGTGATTGTCCTGTGTGTATGAATAGGTTTACAGAAATTCATCACTCGTCTATTATGCTTTTGTTATTTTGCATTTCTTATTGTGCGTTTTTGGGACATACAGTGCTGTGCAAAAGTCAGAGAGCACCCTTCATTTGTTTGGGGTCCAAGAGGGTAGTGGAAAAAACAGAGTTTGCAAAGCTAAAGTTCGTTAAACTTAAACAAGAAAATGAGACTCCTAACAACCACCCGCAAGACCTGGTAGACTACCAAAACTGTCCCCATCAGATGAACAACACTTACAGCTTCCATGTTTGAGAGAGAGAGGGGAGAGAAAGCGAGCGCTGCACTTGTTTCAGATATGAAAACATCCACAGGTGATTCTATCCATCCTTCCACGATGCCCACTTTCCCCTCTAACTCACTACATCCTATTCTTCTCACTGAAGAGCTCTGCCGTGCATGATGGTTTTCCCCAAACACCATATTTTCCCACTTTGTTAGAGCTCCTGTGTCTTTAAGCCCCACCTCCTGATGAGCCCAGTGTGCTCTGATTGTTTGATTGCTGATTGGTCAACTGCCAGAGTGGTTTAAAGTGATGGCATAGTGCAAGGGTGTGCAGACAGGCAGTAAGGGACTAGCTTAAAAGATGAAGCCACCTTGATGCAGAGTAAAGGGCTCGAGTTCTAGCAAGGCGTTTCAGGCAGCTGGAAGAAGTGCTTTATTTGGAGGCGAGTTTCTCCATCTGGCTTTAGAAATTTTGGGCACCAGAACGTTTACAAGCACTTAGAGCTACAGAACACATGTAGGGTGCGGGAAAACTGGGATAGCATAGTGGATCCTCTTTTAAATATATGGACCATGTAGGTCAAGCTAGCTTACCTGTGAGTTCAAGCATGAAACGATTTAGCTTGTGTGGATATCTGATACATTCTGAAGATGATAAAGCTAGGAAAGGCATACTGCTATTGGTGGAAAGAAACATTTTGGTATAAGATAATACAAGCGGATTTTAAGACCAGTCAGTAAAACAAACCCTGTAAATCTGCAGTGAAAGTTGGGGTCAGAGTTGTTTATCTTCTCACAGCTCTGATATGTATGTATTTTCTCATTGTAAGTCTCCTTGACAGCAAACAGTGTATCGGATCAACTGTCCCAGATGTGTTCAGCGCTAAAGGACACGCCCACCAGCGTCAAGCAATGGTATCCAGGCAGGCACTGTTCATCAAGAAAAGTGCAAGTGGGCATGTAGCTCTGCATGATGGGTAGCCATTACTAGGAAAGGGACTGGCCATCCCACCCAACCTCAACACCAGGCCTTGTTACTTACATGGAGAAGCAAAAATGGTAACCAGCTTCTAAGACTAAACTTTGGAAGTACTTTGGGAGGGAATGAAAGCAAAACTCAAATGAATGGAAGGTTGAGAAGATGACTTGTACTTGCACTTGTTGCCAGTTTCAACCGACGGTGGTCTCTGACTTTTGCTCAGTACTGAACGCTCATAGTATGCAGTACACCAAGTGTCTAAGTGATTTGTATGCGACCACCTGAGAAATCCTGCTAACCGAAAGTGTCTTTTGATTTGTTGTAGGGGCTCACCAGACAGAGAGAAGTCAGTAAGTGCAGTAAAGTATAATCATCCGAATAAGCCTTTCCAATTGACCCGTCTGACCGAACAAAGAATAACGATCTGTTTTCCTCCATACAAAACAATCTCAAGTTGTTATACTGAATCCCCTTGTCTTCTGTCTCTCCCAGAAAAAGGCCAATGGAGCTCCGAACGGTTTCTATGGCGAGATAGACTGGGATCGATATGTGAGCATCTAATCTTCCTAACGTGTGGTAGGGTGCTTATGGTAGATGCTGAGCAATTTTGGCTTTGTTCAAGTGGGACTGGTAGGGATGTACTGATACAACATATTGTGTTGTACCTAGCGGTTAGCGTTCGGCGCTATCGCATCAGGCGTGTAAGATTGGGACACTGGACACAGATTTTGTTTCAGATGTTGTACTTTTGTATTAGGCTCCTTGTTTTTTTGGCAAAACTTAATCATAACCAATCCAATGAAAAGACTGGGAGGTCTTGCCCATCCCCGTGAATCAGGAATCTACAGGGGTTGGACAATGAAACTGAAACACCTGTCATTTTAGTGTGGGAGGCCTCATGGCAAAATTGGACCAGCCTGGTGGCCGATCTTCATTAATTGCACATTGCACCAGTAAGAGCAGAGTGTGAAGGTTCAGTTAGCAGGTAAGAGCACAGTTCTGCTCAAAATACTGCAATGCACACAACATTATGGGGGACATACCAGAGTTCAAAAGAGGACAAACTGTTGGTGCACGTCTTGCTGGCGCATCTGTGACCAAGACAGCAAGTCTTTGTGATGCATCAAGAGCCACGGTATCCAGGGTAATGTCAGCATACCACCAAGAAGGACGAACCTCCACCAGCATCACGTAGTGACCTGGCCACTATCCTGCAAGAAGAATGGCTTAAAATCCCTCTGACCACTGTGCAGGACGCAGTATATGTCATTCCCAAGACCAACTGACGCTGTATTGGCCGCAAAAGGAGGCCCTACACCATACTAATAAATGATTGTGGTCTAAAACCAGGTGTTTCAGTTTCATTGTCCAACCCCTGTAGTCTCATATAGCATGCCCTAACACAATAGGGCTGTCAGAATAACTTCTGAAATGTGATTATTCATCAAGTTGAAAATTCGCTGCACTTTAGAATGTAGAAAATGTGAGCTTTTTCATCTATTCCTGCTAAATTATGACTTTACATGTGCGGCACTGAAGAGAACATGTGGTTGTACAATCCAATTAGAGGTAATAGATGAAAGAATATTGTTCTAGTTAATGCTTGTAATGGTGGACACCTTCATACTGATCTATTAATAAACACATCAGTAAGCTGCTGCTTTAGCTGCTTGGCTAAGTGCTTCTGCACACTGGCACACTTTATTCTAATGTTGTACCTTTTCTAGTACAGCTCAGCTTACACATGCCTTCACTCACACAGCCTTCCAGAAAGAAGAGAAGAGAAGCTGTGGCAATGATCTAATAAAATTTGTAGAGAGGTGTGTGATGGAGTTTTTGTTTTATATACTTTACCCTCTAACTGGTCCATTCTCTCCTTTTCCCCCCAGAACTCCCCTGATGTGGATGATGAAGGATACAGCGTTAGGCCTGGAGAGCAAGGAGGAAATATCCTTTACACTGCACAGTGTCTCGTGTGTGTGTGTGTGTGTGTGTGTGTGTGTGTGTGTGTGTGCACGCACACCGGCACTCTTTTGCATTTTTCATTTCTGAATGTATAATGCAGTCAGTGAGCTGTAAATGGAGGCGTTCGGAGTGTTTGATGAGAAACGTTTCAGTCCAGAGACTCTTGCTGGGTGAAGCCTCAAGTGTTTGTGTGTAATGTTGATGAGGGTTAAAGAGTTGTGGGCTATTGTGGGCTGGAGGTTAGGGAACCCGAGCAAGTGTCTCTGACTGGAGGGTCGCTGGTTCGATTCCCTGAACTGATAGTACCGACTGAGGCAAGGCACCGTGGATGGACAGGTCTGCCCACTGCCTCCTAGTGTCTCTGTCTGTGTGTGTGTCTGTGTCTCTGTCTGTGTGTGTCTCTGTGTCTGTGTGTGTCTCTGTGTCTCTCTCTGTGCCTGTCTGTGTGTCTCTCTCTGTGCCTGTGTGTGTCTGTGTGTCTCTCTCTGTGCCTGTCTGTGTGTGTCTCTGTCTCTGTCTGTGTGTCTGTCTCTGTGTCTGCCTGTGTGTCTCTGTGTCTGTGTGTGTCTCTGTGTCTGTGTCTGCCTGTGTGTGTCTCTGTGTCTGTGTCTGCC
The DNA here is from genome assembly GCA_024036415.1 of Prochilodus magdalenae. Classification (NCBI taxonomy): domain Eukaryota; kingdom Metazoa; phylum Chordata; class Actinopteri; order Characiformes; family Prochilodontidae; genus Prochilodus; species Prochilodus magdalenae. The sequence goes on along the minus strand of JAMWET010007416.1, from coordinate 50,949 downwards.
TGTCTCTGTCTCTGCCTGTCTCTGTCTCTGCCTGTCTGTCTCTGCCTGTCTCTGTCTCTGTGTCTGCCTCTGTGTCTGTGTGTGTCTCTGTCTCTGTGTCTGCCTGTGTGTGTGTCTGCCTCTGTGTCTGTGTGTGTCTCTGTCTCTGCCTGTGTGTGTCTCTGTCTCTGTGTCTGTGTGTGTCTCTGTCTCTGTGTCTGTCTGTGTGTGTCTCTGTCTCTGTGTCTGCCTGTGTGTGTCTCTGTCTCTGTGTCTGCCTGTGTGTGTCTCTGTCTCTGTGTCTGCCTGTGTGTGTCTCTGTCTCTGTGTCTGCCTGTGTGTATCTCTGTCTCTGTGTCTGCCTGTGTGTATCTCTGTCTCTGTGTCTGCCTGTGTGTGTCTCTGTCTCTGTGTCTGTCTGTGTCTCTGTCTCTCTCTGTCTCTGTCTCTGTGTGTCTGTATCTCTTTGTCTGTGTGTGTGTGTGTGTCTGTGTCTCTCTCTCTCTCTCTCTCTCTCTCTCTCTCTCTCTGTATCTGTCTCTGTGTCTGCCTGTGTGTCTGTGTGTGTCTCTCTCTTTCTCTCTCTCTGTTTCTGTCTGTGTCTCTCTCTCTGTCTCTGTGTCTGTGTGTGTGTTTCACTACATGGATGGGTTAAATGCAGAATACAAATTCCTCTGTGTGAAAATCACAAATGGCTCAAAAACTCTCTACTCGGAGACGATTAGCCTCACCGATTTTAGAGTGGTATTTCTGAAATAAGGGACTATTTCGCCTAACCACACCCTGCATCTACTTCTATGATATGAATGGTTAAAAAACAGTACAGCTTTTAAAAAATATTGTAAAAAAATTCTCACCTAGGCATTTAACTCCTGATCACCATCACTGTGCACTGTGAGAGCATTTCACATCAAACATCTTTGAATGGCTTTGTTTACATTTCAACCATAAAATGATACAGAAATGTTGAACTGTTGGTGGAATAAGTTATCTATCTGTGTTATATGCCCTGTGCTGTACAGGTAGAATGTGTAAAGTTTACACCGTCTGTAAACGTAAAGATCCAGTGCGGATCATGGTGATGTGGTTACATGTAACATATTGCACACTATGCGGTTTGGATTTCTTAAGCATATGTGTCCATTGATCTTTTATACTGGTGCTGTTGCATCAGTATCTACACATGAAGCTTATTCTGCTCACAGGTAAGTGAAGCAGTCAGTAACTGCATACTGCTTTTCTTGGTTGGCTGTAAGTCCATCTTTTTATGCTGGAGGATATTCAAATCCTCTTATTAGAACCCTTTCCCTTATCTAAGCTTTTAATGTAACGGGTGAGCTAATTATCAAAAGGCTTGACGAGCTGAGTCGGGGATGTTGAAGCAGGAAAAAAGGGAGATCTCTCAGAGCAGTCCTCCTTAACACAGCTTCACCAGCCCCCAGAACCAAGACCTTCTACTCATCCAGCGAATCAGAGGGGGAGGATGAACAGGGGAAGAAGTTTAAAATTAAGATCAAGCCTTTAGCGCCGGACAATGGTACCGTGCCCACCATGGATGAACTGAAAGCCTCTGTGGGCACCCTGGCCATCTCCCCTTCCCCACTGGTAAGAGCCAGTTCCTCTCAAGTCTCTCTGGCTGTGTTCACGTTTCGTATCTGTCTGGGTTAAATCTCATTGGAACAAATGTTATCTCAATAAATGTGATTATATAGTGCATTAGTTTTGTTCGGAACAGTTGGCTGCTGTGCAAAGGCCAGTAAAGCTCAAAAAAGGGCAGCCTAACTGTTGTCTGAATAGGGAGATGGATGTAAATGTGTTTGCTCCAGTTGAGTAGTTAATGGTGAATTTAAAACTTAGTTTCCATGTATAGATTATACAGATTGGATAGTGGATGGTACATTTTGAAGCTTTGACTGTGCTTATATATGAACTCAATTGCTTTTGTTTAAGTAAATATTTATATCTATGATACGGGCTCTTTAGGAAAACTACAGCAAGCCAAACAATCTTTCTTTATAGTGATTTTACTTGATAAAGTCACTTAAAACAAGCAAAAAGTGAAAAAAATATGTAAATAATTTCGTAATAAACATAACAATGTCACAAAACTTTTATATATTTATTTATGTATTTGAAGAGGAAAAAAAAAAATATATATATATATATATGTATATCGTCGCTGTCCAATGAAAAACATGTATCTCCACTTTTGTCCATATTTACTTTTATGCATCAATTGAATCCATCAGCTGCTGTTTACACTGAGCGAGAATCTCATGATCAATGGACCAACAGAAATGGCTCAAAACTGTTTGGTAAAATTTCTGGTTCCATTGACTTCCATTCAAATTCAATATGGTTTTTGGGCTCTCCTGTAAAGTTGCCATTTTGGAGATACTTGGTTTTTCTTTGGACAGCGACAATATGTGTGTGTGTGTGTGTGTGTGTATATGTGTGTGTGTATATATATATATATATATATATATATATATATATATATATATATATATATATATATATATACACACACACACACATTGTATTAACTAGTTTTATAATAATTTGAGATGCATATAGATGCATGATAATTTGAGACCTCGTTTTCACACCTGTGCTTGGCACTGTCCACTCATGATATGATCACCCAGGACATATGCTTATGCCTTGAGTCCTCTCACTTCAACAGTCTAATTCCTGCTTTCCCTGTTACTGTATACATCTTATTAACATGCATGAGTTCTGCTTTCACCTGATACCGTGGCCCCTGGTTGGAGGGACTAATGTTACAGTGTCCTTACAGTGTCTTTGCTTTCTCCCTGTTTTTCTCTTGCAACAGAGGAGAAGTCCGGTAAGTGTGCTGGTCTTCTGATGGCTCAAAAGACTAACGCGTATTGTGATGCCAAGTGTTGGGTGGTGGCTGTGTTCAGATGTTTGTATAGAAGCACGTACTGTATGTGCATTATGGCTGGCCTGAGTTGCATTGTACAGGCTTGGAATACTCACTGGCATTTGCGAAAGTGAAGCTTGAGATCCAGTCAAATCTCACCCTCCCACTTCCTATGGCTCTTAAATTAGATGTGACATAATCAGTTACTGAAATGTGATGTTCTTGTTGGTGTAGTAGGTGCAGGGTAGCTTTTGCTTTATCGTCTGATGATGCTCCCAGACCTGTGATTTCTCTGGGATCTCTGCTCTTGTAGCTTGGTAGCATGGACAGAAATGATTTGTCCAATGTCAAGGTCACGCTAAGCAAACAGTGAGTTCTCTTAGTTTAATTGTTAGGTGTGGGAGAAATGAGCAGGTATATAGACTTGAGTGACTTTGGCCAGATTGGGGCCAAGGGCCAGATTTATCTACAGTGGTTAGACAACTGGACAGCTGGAAATGGTCAGGCCAATCATCAACAGTGAGTTCCTGCTAAGAGTTGTTGGAAGAGCAACAAATCATGAACAGGCAACGAGGTGTTGAGCGACCGAGGCTCATGGATGCACAAGGGCAAAGGGAGCTATGCCATCTGATCTGCTGTGATCGTTACAGGGGAATATGTTGCAACACATAATGCATCACATCCTGCCGTATATGGGGCTGCACATACTCAGACCAGGCAGAGCGACCATGCTAACCCCTGTCTACTATTGAAAGGGCCTACAGTGCGTACACAAGCAGGGAAACTGGAGGTTAGAGTGATGGAAGGTCATCTGGCCAGTTGAGTAGCGTTTTCTTTTACACCACATGTACACGTGTGTGGCTTTTAGCTGGGGGCAGTGATGGCACCAGGATGCACTGTGGGAAGCGGAGAAGCTGGTGGGCAGAGGAGTGGATGTTATGGGCCATGTTCTGCTGGGAAATTGTTCGACCTTCAGATTTCTGGTGGAGATCTCTCCTTTAGATGGCACAGCAGTATATTAGACATTAGGTCCTAATGCATGGCTGATCAGTGTATGTAACAATAACTAACTAACATTACCAACATATGAATACTCCAGTACTTCTTTTGATATCACGTAAATGCATGGAAGTAGAGTCTGGCATAGCAAATTCAAACGTCCTGCTGAAGTTTATCCATGTACGACTTTCCCACCATTTAGCCATGTCTGTTTTTCCTTCCGTTTGAACTTTGTGTAGAGCAGTAATAAATACGAGTTCTGAGTTTGTCAGTCAACTCAACACTATTCCCTGCTCTGAAATGATGGGGCATGTCCACAGGAGGTGCTGAATCCACCCAAGTGTCCAATACCAAGATAACCTGAAAAGTGGACACTAGATATTTCTAGTCACATACCACTAGATATTGGACCTACATAGCCATACATGTATTGAGGCATCTGACCTCAGAGGATGCTGACCCTACCAGTGAAGGGTAGGTCAGCTAATAGACCTACCCTTAAGCTAATAGAGAATTAGCAGCCTGTAGCCTGTCAGCCCTGTTCCATAAGAAGCTGTTCCGCTGTTCTAAATGTTTATCATACCCATCTAGTAATACACATATCATTATCAGTGCAGCGTAGTAGCTCAGCGTTTTAAACGTGTCTTTGTGTTTTTAATGTTAGTTCAGTACAGTGTTTAGTCCCTGATAAGCTGAATGTGGCTGGCAGAATATCCTAGTTACTGCTGCACCTCTTAAAGGTAGAACAGACAACTTCTAACAAGAGCTTTAATGTTGTTGGTGTTATTCTGACACTGGGCAGCTCGTGTATTGCCCGGAGACACAACATGCTTCCCCCACACAGTCTTGGAGTTAGGCAGATGTGGTTACTCAAAGTAGTGTGCCGTTAGCCTAGCTAAAGTTAGCAAAGCAGATGCCGTCTGAGAAGAGCTGTAAGGGGAAGCTGGCCTCGTAGTGTGAATTGTGTCTGCCGGGTCCTGACCTGGCTATTGCTAACATACAGTAGAGGAGTACATGTGGTTGGTGTGGCACAGCGGGTTACACAACTAACCACAAGGAAGCTACCATTCCATGTGGGAGATTGGGGTTCGATTCCTGGTCTGTGTGTCTGGGTGACTATGCTGTGCTACACCAATAAGAGTCCTTGGGCCAGACTCCTAACACTACACTGGCCCACCTGTTATATGATTAATCTTGTAAGTTGCTCTGGATAAGCGTGTCAGCTAAATGCCGTAAATGTAGGAGTGGTAGTGCTAAGTATGGCTCCAGTGTGTCATCTATCCATGATTTCAGGTCCAAACAAAAAATAAATCCCGGAAAATGATGGGAAACTGTTTAGTGATCTGACCCCATAATTCAGTGCTACACAGTTTAGTCTTTTCCACATTTTTTAGCAGTAAGATTTAAATATATATATTTTTATCTACTTTTTTTAATGTATGGTCACTCCTGAGAAAATGCACAGCACACGGGACGTTTTTTATTCACTGCGCAAGTTTAACCGCATTCTTCGTCTAAAACTCATGATTGTTTGGTGTTTCAATGGCGTTATCACGGGTTCAGTATTACAGAGAAAGCTGTTGTTTGTTTTGTTCATGGCTGTGACTTTGATCCAGCTGTTTTGCTTTAGCCTGACCCATGACTGCATTTGTCACTCGCTTTCTGACCAGGTCTCTTCTTTCTTCCTTTTTGCTGATCACAGAGGCGGAGTCCGGTAAGTTTGCATTTTGCACTTAAAAAAAAAAAATCAATCAATCAGTGTTTATTTGTATAATGCTTTTTACAGCTACTACACAGAAAAGCAGTTTATATAAAGAAATGGTTGGGAAAATACTGGATGGGGAAATTGTAAAGCTCCTAACTTTTAATATCTGCTGCATAACAGTTTTGAACAGCAGACTACACGTGATACAGTGAGCTTTATCTAACCCATAAACAACAAAAAAAAAACTTTTTGATTCTGAATTTTAAAAATTCGTTTCTATGTACGTGCGTGGCAGAGATGAAATTCTCATTGAACACTGCATGACTTAAGGCCTTGTGTTAAATACTTTCTCTGGTACTTATGTGTTTGTTACCTGCTCCTCTGTTCTTTTCTGCAGTGTCCGCTGAAACGAAACACATCAAGTAAGTGTGGCACAGAGCTACTGGTGGGCCTGTAATGGGTATATAAACCGTAGTTATAAAATGCTGACAGTGGCCCTGAATGTTACTTTTAACATGTTGCATAATATTCTGTACACAATTACAATACAGCTTGTTTGTATTCCAGGTGAGGACATTGCCAGGCCTAGACGCTCCACTCCGACACCCACTCCGACCCCAGGACCCGGTCCAGACACTCCAAGGTTAGCCAGCAGCTAGCTAGCATGTGCACTCTTCTAGTCATGACATGGAAAAAGGGATATTCTGAGTATTTGCAATGTTGCTGCAAGGATTTTCTGGTCATATCGGCCATTATTTATGCTATCACATAAACTGTGTTTTGTTTTGCTTTATATGCTTCAGTAAAAGGTTATCGGACAATGCTTCAGCTTTCTTTGGCCCGCCATTTGAGACAAACTTTGAAGCACAGAACTCCGAAGGTAAAACACGCACTTAAGACTCGCATTAAATCATTATCTACATGCTACTAGGTCATATGCCTAACATAATGTAGTTTCTACATTTCTGTAAATAAGAAGTAGAAAAGGTGCTAAGCCATGTTACTTCATGTCAAGCTCAGATCGCTCATTATGATCTATCCTGGGCTGTGTTCGGTCTCCTAGTACGCTGAGAAAGTTCTCTTCCCATACTTAGTGTTCATAGTGGAGCCAGAGCTGTGGTGTCAGTCAACTCCACAGGCCACCTCGCCTTTGAACAGACCTTTCCCCACAGGAGGTAAAGTAACACTGATTGAGCATTCCCACAGAGCTGTTCTCTGCCTTATGGAGGTGGCCGTTCTGATCACTAATCTGTTCCTACAGCTCCACCTCCTCTTCCTCCAAAGAACATTCCTGCCACTCCACCAGGCTTCAGCTCCAGTTCTCTAGAATCGTCTGGTAAGTTCCACCGATTTCACAATGCCACAAATAACATTGCACGTGACGCAAAAGCGAAGACATCAGTATCAGTTGTTCTCATGGAGAAAGTATTTGGTCTGGCTTTTGGTTCACTGTGCTAAGTCACTGGGCCAGGGGTTATATCAGCCATCATAATTCTGACCTCCCAGTTCTTAAACATCGGGCTGTGGGCTTTTTTTTGTGTGTGAATTTATTGTACAGATTTGTGAAGTATCCTTTGAGTGTGTTTCATGTTCTTTATGGTAGTTGTGTAGGAAAACTCACATCTGAATTCACAAGTAGATGATACTCTTTTGGGTCCCGCCTGGTTTAATTCTCTAAAACATGGCAAGACGTGCGGTTAAACTGTTATTGGGAACTCCTCTACGTATGGATATCATGGAACGTTTCTAACAGCATACATAACATGTCATGGAAGAGATTGTTGTTGATGTAGTGGATAATAAAAAATAGAAAAGGAAGTCAACATGTATTTTACTCTCTACAACAAAAGCCTTTGGCTTTATCTACCCCATAAAATTATGGGATGGCCTCAGGAAAATTAGTATGACTGAGTATTTTGTTGCTCTAAAGAGAAGCACCCTTTCAATACAGGCTATTTTTAACGGCAGCAATGCTCCATACAGTCCCCATACTTAACCTGTATGCTGAACGTATATCGTGTAATGAGGGAAGCAGGACTGGATGAAGGTGGTTGAGGAGATTGGTGGAAAAAACTTCCACAACCTTCAATATAAGAACATCACTCTCATGGTGGAAAATCAGGAAGACTTGTAGGCCCTTGTAAACATACAGAACACAGTGAAAAGGTGGGACTTCAGTTCGATATGAGGAAACAAAGGCAAAGGCTGCTGACACTGAAAATAAAATGTAGAAAGAACACACTTTTTGTTTTTTTGCCTACTTGGATCCGTCGTTGACAGCAAAAGTTCAACAGTCTAGAGCTACAGCGGAGATCGGCATTTAGAGATATGAAAAAAGTTTGAACTTTGGTGCTTTGGCCAAGTCTTTTAAGGGGGGAAATGTACGTATATGGACCAAATTAAACCAAATTAAACCCGAATTCTCCTGCGACACCCAGGTAACCATATTTTGTCACATTTATATATTAACTATATGTCACATTTTGAAGATATCATAGGATAAAACAGTCTGTTGGATCAGAGAGTTGTGCTTTGATCAGCTAAAGGTAAAAAGGAAAAGGAATAGCTGTTAAAAAGACTTCCAACCACAAGATATCCTGAAGAACAATCATCTACAGGGGTTGGACAATGAAACTGAAACACCTGTCATTTTAGTGTGGGAGGTCTCATGGCTAAATTGGACCAGCCTGGTGGCCAATCTTCATTAACTGCACATTGCACCAGTAAGAGCAGAGTGTGAAGGTTCAGTTAGCAGGTAAGAGCACAGTTCTGCTCAAAATACTGCAATGCACACAGCATTATGGGTGACATACCAGAGTTCAAAAGAGAGGACAGTATTGGTTGCAGTGGCACGTCTTGCTGGTGCATCTGTGACCAAGACAGCAAGTCTTTGTGATGTATCAAGAGCCACGGTATCCAGGGTAATGTCAGCATACCACCAAGAAGGACGAACCTCCGCCAGCATCACGTAGTGACCTGGCCACTATCCTGCAAGAAGGATGGCTTAAACTCCCTCTGACCACTGTGCAGGACGCAGTATATGTCATTCCCAAGACCAACTGACGTTGTATTGGCCGCAAAAGGAGGCCCTACTCCATACTAATAAATGATTGTGGTCTAAAACCAGGTGTTTCAGTTTTATTGTCCAACCCCTGTATATGGTCATCAAGAGCCAGAACCGACTAAAAGAGCCTGTAGTTCTACCCAGATGGTGGGTTAAAGTCCTCCTGGACCACAACTGGAGACCGCTGATCTGTTTAGTCACAATTGAAGGTAATCAACAGCCTCCTGCTGCCAATCATGTCCCTGAAACCTGTGCTGCATTCGTGTTTTTGGACAGGGTACTACAGTGTCGTTCCGAGCGTGAGAGGAGAGGGATCTATTTCTGCATATCGCGATGTCCTGTTATCAGACACCACGGGAGGGCCAGCGATGCCTGACCTAGACAACGTTTTCGGCCCTGCTGAAACCCCCAAATCTGCAACAGAGATGGTGCAGTCCGGCTGGGTCAGCTTCAGTAACGGGTCCCCTTCCAGACCTCCGCCCCCTGACGAACCTGCACCCTCACCACCTCTCTCCTCTTCCCCTGCGGACTCTCCTCCTACATCACCCCTCAATCTGCCTCCTCCAGACTCGCCACCTCCTCCACTGCATCCGATCCCACCACCAGACTCTCCCCCGCCTCCTCCCCCCTCCATTTCTCCACCTCCAGACTCACCCCTGGCACCAGCCCCTGAGGAGCCTGCCCCACCCCTGCCTTCCACTTTCCATCTTTTAGAGCCTGGTATGTCCCCAAGCACCCCTCTCACTCCAGCCAGCCCTGGCCTGCCACCACTACCCGCTGAGCGTTCTGCGTATGGGCCCATCCCACCCCCTCTGGTCCTGCGCGACGAAGCCAGGAGGACCCCGGACTCGGCATGCCTCAGAGATGAACTCCTTGCTTACTCTAGTTCACCCAAAGACCTCGGCCCAGGAGGCCTGCGAGGCACTCCGCCTCCGTTACCCCCTCCCACATACAGAAGCGTGGTGGCTTCTCCAGGACCTGGCAGTGGTGAGTTCTCTGCCTCTGCTTAGTCTATGGGTACAACAGTTTATGAATATTGTGAAGATGCACACAAATTGTCATAATATATAGGTAATATATTTGTTAAATGTGGTGCCCTAATCATATCAATGTTCGCACGGGTCATAGAGTTTCTGGACTATCATGAAAAAAGTATTTCCAAAATTTAATATCGAGGGATTTGATGATTGTTGTAGGACTAAGTCACAGAGTACCAGTTAATTTTTTGTTTTAAGATTTAAAAAAAAAAAATGTATTTATCAAAATATTGTTTTCATAAGTTCCGTGTTTTGTATTTATTTTATTTCTCTGCAGCAAATTATGCCCTTCTAGCTCAGTAACAACAGGCAATACGTTCAGTCATAATGTCTGTCCTGTACCTGCTCATGAAGGCAATTTGGAAGCTTCTAGATTAATGTAATTGTAAATTATTAATAATTAAAAAATGATTTTTATCTGTAAAAATGTCGCTAAGTCAGTCTGTCTGGTCTGTAATGTAGCCTACAAATCCTACAAATGGCTTGCCATGTACTTTGGTAGTGTTTTGGATTGTTTGTGGATGTCTTCATGTAGGTAATGCTTTGTGGTGTTCTCAGGTACTTCATCACCTGCACGTCCTGGCACGCCTCTCTCGGCAGGCAGCCCGATACCGCCACTTCCACCCCGACCATCCTCGCGACCTAAACTCCCACCCGGCAAACCAAATATGGGAGAACTGGTAACTCTAAGCTCTTCTCTGCCTCTCCAGTCTAGCTATACAAGAACTTCAGTTTTCTTTTTCTGTATATATCAAACACTTTAAATGTAAACGGCCCTTAGATGGACCTTCAGCTCATTAAGGATTTCAAAGTGCCAACTGTTAGGAAGATCTTTAAGATTTACAAGAAATCAGTGATTGTGCTATGAGAAGTTATATGTAAGCACAGAAACATACATACTTAGGAAACATGGTTGAATGTGCTAATCATCAGCAGTGGTGGGCGTAGTCCACTAACCATATAGTTAAATTAAGGTAGAGATACTCAGGGTGAAATATTAACTCCTAAAGTCATGTCCCTTCAGATGTTACTACATCGGAGAGTAGAAGTTCCCTCTATGTTAGTCCTCCACTGGAGTAACAGTATGTACTAAAAGTATGTCCCAGATGTACGTAAGTATGGAGCTTCAGATGTACTTAAGTATGTACTGAAAGAGGAGAGTAACAGTACTAAAGTATAACCTTCAGATACCTATGGAGAGTGAACAGTACGTACTGTACTTAAGTATGTATAGCCAGTACTAAAGAGAGTAAACAGTACTAAAGTATTTACCTCAGTACCTTCAGGATGTACTAAAAGTAATGTATCTTCAGAACTTAAGTATGGAGAGTAGTAAAGATGTACTGGTATGAGAGTAACAGTATGGTTTTCAGATTATGGCTAACAGTACTAAAGTATGTCCTCAGATGTATTATCAAAGTTTGTACTGGAACAGGACTCATCAGCTCAGTGTTGTAGGTGAAGAGACTCTCAGTGTCTCTCCTAGATTTATTTGCAAGATTGTACTTAGTTACAGGCTACTGTAGTTAAAGTTTTAATATATAACTAGCTTTTAAAAATTTCTGAACAGTTCAGCTCATAAATGAGTTTTCCTTTACATTTATTAATGGAGCTCATTGCATCTAGTACTGCCTCTGTTCATAAAACACAGTAAACCAGTAAACCAAAACTTGTTTACATGTACTAGAAAAAGTAATAGTGTTTGTATAGATGCTGAAAAAGACGCTTGCCATTCACGAGTGAAAGTGTACGTATTTCTGTATTGTGGTCTATTTACCCACAAAGTCAGGAACAATATGTCTGATCTGTTTACTAACCCCATCCTGCTTTGATGTGGTCTGTGGATGCTAAGAATCCATGAATGAGCTTGTTTCATTTTGACGTGTCATGTTTTTATGTGGACATAAACTGAAAGGAGCTACAAATTTTGCATAGTGTAGTGGAGTAAACAATGAGATACTGAGTTTGAAATGTCGTGGAGTTAAAGTACAAAGTCGCCCAAAGCAGAAATACTTCAGTACCGTACAGATACACATTACTACTACTTAAGAACAGTAACTAATTACATCTACTTAGTTAAGGTCCACCACTGCTAGCCAGTTATACAGATGGCATAAAGACAGGGCGTGACCCTGGTTCTCGTATGCTGTCGTTTCACAGGCTCGGCCCTTCAGTCCCCCTATTCACTCATGGAGTCCTCCACCCTTCGCTCCTCTGGCACGAGCAGAGAGCACCTCCTCCATCTCCTCCGTGACCTCCCTCAGCGCTGCCTCCACACCCACCCTGGGTAGAGAGCTCAACCTGTCTGTTTCAGGTGAGCTCCCCAAGACCTGCTACCGGCTCCAGTTTCTTAGGAATGGCTGTCAATCAGACACACCAATATTATTTTATAAAGAGTGGTAATTAGTAAGTTGGTATGTTGGTTGGTGTGGGAAATTGCTAAACTGTGCAAAGCGGGCGTACCCTTCAGGACAAGGTTAAGCTAGCCAAGAGCTAGGTTCATCCTATTTGTCTGGGACCTCCATCTTTTTGATATACAATAAGTTTTGGCTGCATAATGATTGATGGTTGTTGTTGTCCTGCTTTGTGTGTTTATAGCTTGTTCCCGAGGGCCAAGTCCACTCACCATGGGCCCACAGGACACGCTGCCCGTTGCAGCTGCCTTTACTGAGACCATTAGCGCCTACTTCAAAGGAGCTGACCCCAGCAAGTATGATCAACATGCAGTGTAAATCCCATGGCACAACAGATGAAGAAATATGAACATGTGGCTTAGCGTAGGACGTAATGTAAAGAGAAGAAAGCTTTCTCGTCACTTTTACAGTAAGACAAGTGCTTGTAGCAAGATTGCCGTACCTTTTATACTACAGTCAAACTACAAGCGTATATACAGTAGTGTTTAGAAGTTTGTGAACCCTTTAGAACTCTAGAATCAGATTTTCACGCAAGTCTTCTGAATAGATTGATATATCCAGTTAGAAATTAGGCCGTAATATTAGACCTGGCCATTTATTTATTGTGGAAAATGATCCAGTGTTACAGATCTGTGAGTGACAAAAGTGTATGGACCTCTATTATTAATTTGATGGTGAAATTAGAGCCAGGTGTTTTCAGTCAGAGGGAGGTCAGGTGCGAGTGGCCGCTCTGTTGCAACACAAAAGGATGGAAGTCAGCTCTTCTTGAGACATGATCTTTTGGAAATGTATAATGGCTTAAACAAAGGAAGTTTTTAAAGACCTCTGGAGACCAGTTATTGATGTTCATCAGGCTGGAAAGGTTTACAAGGCCCTCTTTCTGAACTCCCCTAATAGTCAGACGGGTTATATACAAGTGGCGGAAATTCAAGACTATTGTAAACCTCCAAGACCAACACGTGTGTAATCGTCTGCAAAGTTAAATAGGAACCCAAGATTTCAAGCCCTTATTGATCCCACAGTGGGGAAATTTAGTCTCCGCATTTAACCCATCCGTGAAGTGAAACACCCACAAACACACTCACTAGTGAACACACTAGGGGGCAGTGAGCACACTTACCCGGAGCGGTGGGCAGCTCTATCCACGGCGCCCGGGGAGCAGTTGGGGGTTAGGTGCCTTGCTCAAGGGCACCTCAGTCATTACTGTAGGCTCAGGGAATCGAACCGGCGAGCCTCCGGTCACAAGGCTGGTTCCCTAACCTCCAGCCCAGGACTGCCCTGCAAACCCAAGGTCACTTCTAAACAACTAAAGGCCTCTCTCACTGGTTAATGGTTATTAGTTTGTCAGGAGGACAATGATAAAATAATGGTGTGCGTGGCAGGGTTGCAAAAAGAAAGCCTCTGCTCTAAAAATAAATAAATACATAAATAAATAAAAGAGTGTTGGTGCCCATAGCAGTTTGTTAAAGATCATGTGATCCAGCCAGAAGGCTACTGAAAAATGTTTTGTGGACAAATGAGATTAAAAGTGAATCTCAAGAAAACATGGGTCAGGCAGTTAGACAATGACCCCCCAGCACATAAGTTGTTCCACCAAAGATTTAGGTTTAGATTTAAAATTTTAGAAAGAAGAGTTAATTAAAGAAAGTTAATGTTTTGGAGCGACTAAGTCAAACTTACTGAACTTAATCCTACTGAAATGTTGAGGAAAGACCTGAAGCAAGTAGTGCAGAGAGATTCCTGCAGTTCCTCAGATCCCATGTGCATGACTGATCAGCAGTTACTGGAAACGTTTAACTGTTCAATTATTCTTCCCACATTTTGCCAGTATCCATCTCAGAAAACCTTTCAGTCAGAAACATGTTTGAGCACAGCGTGTATGACCCAGTATGTTTGTCTTTATCTACTCTACGGCTTAAAATCTAATTATGTTTTAGATATTTAAAAAGATTTCTGCAAAAATGATGTAAAATTCTAAAGGGCTCACAAAAGCATCAGCGCTGTACATCTCTGCAGTGTTAGATAAACCGCTAACCATGGCACTGGTCTATACTGTGTCTACTGTACTGTTTCATCTCTCTCTAGTTGTTTGTGCCTCTCTGTATACATGCTTGTTTAGGTGATGTTCCTTACAGTCCTTTGCTGTGTGTGGCGTAGGTGTGTGGTGAAGATCACTGGAGAAATGGTGCTGTCCTTTCCAGCAGGCATCACACGGCACTTCTCCAATCATCCCACTCCACCCGTCCTGACCTTCACCATCAGCCGCTATAGCCGGCTGGAGCAGGTCCTTCCCAACCCTCAGCTCCTCTGCTGGTAAAATCCTTCTTAGCACTCAGCAGTTTGCAAAATCGTTGCCTTGATATCATAGGTTCATGAAATATAATGCTAAAAGAATCTGGAGCCTATCCTAGAACTCATTGGGTGGAAGGCAGGAAGCTCTCTGGAAAGTTTACCAGCCCAAAACCAAGCTTGGTAAATCCTAAAATTATAAGTGAATGCTGAAATGTTTGGTCCCATCTCAGTGTTTATGAATGAGTTGAGTACTTTTTAATAAAAAAACATTTTCATTACACACACACACACACACATATAAATAAATATATATATATATATATATATATATATATATATATATATTACACGCACACAGTCGTCATATTATGACCACCAGCTAATAACCACAGTAACTGCAGCACAGACCAACACTAGAAATGGCATGAAGTGACTCAAAAGCCAGGTGTGACATCTGACATTACTAGAGGTCTATAGCGCCAACAGTTGAGGTGGTCCCACAATGCCTCAGTCCCAGCATTAGAGGGTCAGGGTATGGGTCATCCTCTTCCAACCAATGCCAGACATTTCAAGCCATGTGACATTGCATTGTCTTGCTGGGAGGACAATCAGCATGTATGGGTGCCTTCCATATAAATGAGTGGGCCCATAGAATGCCATGAAAACGTGACTTCCTTGATGCGGCAAAAAAAAGTAGGATGTGGTCATAATATTGTGACTTGAGTGTGTGTTGCAAGCTTTTATCAGTCAATCTAATAAATAATTTTAAAGTGTCATTATAATGCAGGACATCAGGGCTTGTCTGCAGTTGCGGGAAGTTAACAGTGTGCTATACCTTATTGCAGTGACACTATGCCGACTGTTTCTGACTGTAAGGAGTTTTGGGTGAATATGCCTAACCTGATGACTCATCTGAAGAAAGTAGCTGACCAGCGACCCCAAGCCACATACTACAATGTGGACATGCTGAAATATCAGGTGGGCTCTTGACCTGACAACTATAAAGAAGAACTAAATATAGTTACAGTATATTCTTGTTTATAAGTGTTTTAGTTAAGGTTTTTTTTTCTGTGTCATTTCAGAAAACGGTCTTTTTTATGAGTCATCTGTTAAGTAGTTAATTAATTTTAAGATTTGTGAGGTTAGCATGCGTCATACAGAAAGTGTTTTCCTCCTAAGGTGTCGACACAGGGCATCCAGTCCACTCCACTAAACCTGGCAGTGAGCTGGCGTGGAGACGCTAACAGTACTGACCTCAGGATAGACTACAAATACAACACAGAGGCCATGCACAGCCCCATGCCCCTCAACAACATCCACTTCATGGTGCCCGTGGATGGTGGTGTGACCAAAGTGCAGGCCATGCTGCCTCCAGCCACCTGGTAATTAAGAACTCATTCGTTATTAATAAATCAGTAGCGGAAGACCAAAGGATGGAGTCGTAAAACGTTCCAGCAGCCCTGTAACATGAGAAATACCGCAGTGTTATCATGCAGCACACACTTTTGCCTACACTATATTGAGCTCAGCTTACAAGATGCTTCTGATGCTTTATAAAAGATGTGTTTTAAATGACCATAAATATGTGCATCAAAAAATTAGAATATATCAGATCACTGTCAAATCAACGTAGAGAGGAGGGCGGGGCAAGTATCGTTATAACTCCACATGACACTCTTCTTGGTACTGTGTTTGTTTCCATTGTCCTTTAAGGAACCCAGAAACCCAGAAGATACTGTGGAAGATATCAGAACTCTCACAGAAATCGGAAAACGGAGGTAAATGTGTAGCGGAGATATTCCAAGCACAAGAGCTCTTTTCTCTCTAAATCATTTTGATTTATTTTTGTGTTTCTTCTTAATTAGCCAACTGCAGGCTATATTGAGGAGAGCACTAAAACAATATGGAAAGCGAAAGCATCTGATAGATTTTTATCATTTTGAGATTTTTGTAAGAATAACTAAAGTTATTGAATATTTCATCTGGAGAAATGAGTTTTATTCTATTTGCAGATGATTGTTTTGCTTAATTATTAGTTCTTGAAACAAGTAAACCTTTAATGTACCTCTTAAATGAGTCTCCTGGACACTCTCAGACACTGTACTGTATATGCTGTATATCTGCACTCCTGGACACTCTGAACACTCTACTGTTTATACTGTACATTTGAACTCCTGGACACTCCACTTTACTTAAATACCAGTATATGCACATTTTATATGTTAATTCAGTCATTATCTGCTGATAACTGCGCCCCTTGCTCATTCATTTATTACTATATGTCTTTTCTTCAGTCTAAATATTTGTATTTCTTGTATATATTTCTTGCCTCCTTGCGAGGTGAGATATTTATATATTTATCCATAGTGACCTGTACTATGTATAGTTTAGTTTATAGCTAACAGTTAACAATACAGCTGCCGGTATCTACCCATTTAGGTTCTTCATACTGCACAACGCTGTTTTTGTTTTACTGTGCTGTATTGTGTAACTTCTACTGGCTGCTAAATTTCCTTCAGGATCAATCAATCATTCAGTCAGTCATTCAGTCAATCATTCATCCATCCATCCATCCATCCATCCATCCATCCATCCATCCATCCATCAATCATCCACCCATCCAATTATTCAGTCAAACAATTATTCATCCATCCATCCAATCATTCATCCATCCATCCATCCAATTATTCAGTCAAACAATTATTCATCCATCCATCCAATCAATCATTCATCCATCCATCCATCCAATCAATCATTCATCCATCCATCCATCCATCCATCCATCCATCCATCCAATCATTCAATCATCCATCCATCCATCCAATCCATCCATCCATCCATCCATCCATCCAATCAATCAATCAATAACAGACGGGCTATCTGCCAGGAAAATAGGCTAAAATGTCTATAGGCTATGATAAACACCTGTAAAGTAAAATGCCTAAAATACACAAGTCAAGTAATAGAATGCTGGTCTTATAACAATGGTATAATGATAAATGTCAGATATATTGACTAGATTTATGATGTCACGTGCCGAGATGTTTTCAAGCAATGATAAAACATGTATTAAAATAATCAGCTATTATACAGTATAACAGTTTTACCTCCAGCAGATGGAAGCCATGGTAGAGATATGTAGGTGTGGATGGTCTATACGGTTTAACCCAGCTTAGATGTCTCACGTGTCTTTCCGTTTGACCATGTGTGTCTCAGGAGTGGGGGCGCTGCTGGGTCGTTTTCAGCTCTCCGAAGGCCCCAGTAAGCCTTCTCAGCTGGCTGTGCAGTTCACCAGTGAGGGCAGCACTCTCTCTGGTTGTGACTTTCAGCTGGTGGGAGCGGGCTATAGGCTCTCTCTGGTGAAGAAGAGGTTCTCTGCAGGTATGTTGACCAGATGTGTTCCCAAAAATTACAATTCTTTACATGAGGAAAAAATTAATAGATAAAATATATTATTATAAAAAATTAATAAATAAATGTAAAATTCAGGCTGTACCTGTATCAGCCTATACTCACCAGACAACAGACAGGCAGTTGAGCTTTTTTTGGTTTTGGAGGAAAGGGGGGTGAACACATTGTTTTATGAAAGCTGTGAACTTGTGGTGTGCTCACCAGCCTTTATTAAAAATATTGGAAAGTTATTATTTAGACATATCTCCTACATATCTCCCTTTTCTGTGTCCAGAAGAACTAGAAGGACATGGCAGATTTAGGTTCCCTGGGGCTTTAAAGAAGCCTATCCACTTACACAAGGAAACTCAGTTGTCTGCTCTAGTTTGCTTTGTCTGTCCTCCAGTTTTATTTTGTCTGCTTTCCTCTGACGTAGTTTTTCCCTCTACTTTACAGGTAAATATTTAGCAGACAACTGAGCTGCTGTTTTAGTGACGGACAACGTAATCGCTCCTGGAACGGATTGAGGTGGGGCAGTGAGGACACTTTAAATTTGCCACTGAAGAAACTTTTAAACCTGTTTTTAATCCATGAAGGACAAAAAAAATCCAGATTAGTTTCTTTTTCGGTGTAAAATATCCTCAGTGTGTTTGTGCGTATGTGTGTAGTAGCAAATATCGTACGTGTATACAGTCAATTTCAGGACAAATGCAATATGCAAGAAGGCAGAGTTTCCTTTTTGAGTTGAACTGCACATCGTCTCTGCCCCCGAATCAAACATGCACAGACAGAAACCAGGGTTTGCTTTTAGACCAGAAGCAACCCCGGTTTGGTAATTAGGGGTGTAACGTACACACATACACAGATTTCAGGGTACAATATTCAATTTTGAGCTGACCATTTAATTAATTATTGATATTTAAATGTTAAAAAAGGTTAAAATTTTACAGAACTGTAGTTATATGCTACAGAGATTGATTGATTGATTGATTGATTGATTTGGCCAGCCCATAACAATTACAGCCCCCAAACATGAGGGTGTGGATAAAACATTAGCCCTGCCCACTTTTCTATGCTACAGTGCATCCAGATGCCTAAATATGATCATTATCAATGTTTCCGCAGAAGCTGGTAAATGAGACGTCTGCGAGATACGAAATCATTGCATCCTTTGTGGTACCAGATTACTTGTGGTTACTTCGTGGAGTACCCAAAGATATGGGTGCCTTAGTGCCAATTATTTGGCAATGTAGTGTTCAGCTGGATTTAAGGGAACTCTCCACTGAAACAGTGCTGTGCAAAGACCACCCTCCATTTATTTAATTTCTGGTCACAATGACTATTTGGTACAAGTTGTTTATTTACCAGGAGCTTTTTCTAATGTGATTACATACAAGCTAATCCACATGTGTAAGAAATTAGACAGTCAAAAAAAGTGTCTACAGAGAAATTTCCCAATAACCAAAATCAAGACCTGGAGGACCCACCAAAACTGTCCTCATTAGATAAACAGCATTGGAGAAGCTCCACTCCTGCTTCCGATCTGAGACTGTCCACAGGTGTTTCTGTCCATCCTTCCACTGTGGGAAGACACCTTAATGCTATGGAGGTCTGAGAGGAGGTGTAGCTGTTCAAGAAACTCCTCAGGATGTAGTAAAGGTAAATGTTGGACGCACCAGATACTGAAAAAATGTGTTATCGCTTGTTTTTGAGGCTTCTGCTACATAAATGGTTTCTACTTTTTCTTGACATTGGGGAATGAACAAGTTGTACTGAATGGCATCTTGACTGGATGTTAATTAGTGAAGGGTGGTCTCTGACTTTTGCACACTAATGTAGAATTAGCCAAAACCTGCTACAAAAAAATCTGAAAAAATCTATATATTACGGGTGTAGGCGCCTAAAGCCCACTGTTGCTACAGCATCTGTTCCATAGCGGTATGAGATTTACTTTGTTTTAATTTAATTCATTTTGGGTACATCTGAGGTTAGTGAGTTAATTTGGTCGAACTGTGATGTGGACAAGGCACATAGATGTTGAGATGCTGATACAACTCTGGAATTCACTTTTCAAAAGCAATGCCTATACATTTTCTTATCACGCATCTTGAAGCAAATACTGATACTTTTGACTAAAACACATTTGAATAAAGATGTTCCTTAACGTTAGATACACTGTATAAAACTGTTCTCCATTTTGGTTTTCCACAATGTGGATTTTGATTTTTTTTTTTTACATTTTTCCTGTAGCAATATTGAAGAACAATGTGTATAAATGTAACATAAGAATTGTTATATGTATATCCAAACGGATATAGAGCTTCTATGTATTATCATTATTAAGATGATTTTTGTTTTTTTAATGTTTTGTTATCACTGATGGTCTTTAAATTCAGTGCAGCACTTTATTTCTATTTTGAATTCACACCTGTTTTTATTGGTTGTCATCTTGTGAATAACTTCTCACGTTATTGAAACACACTGTAATGCATTTAAATGGACTTTTTATTTATCACTAAAGCCCAAATCACTTTCCACTCGCTCCTGGCTAGTACTGTACGATGCTGTGGCATATTTTAAGCATTCGTTGATTCTCGAGTAGTTTGGAAATTAAGAAATCGGTTGTCTCTATTTACAATGCTTTGTGGTTGCAGTGCTGTTTAGACCTTTAATACAGTACCGAGTCGATATGTGAATCATTTGCTTCATAAATGCTAGCCACTGTCCATTCACTGCAGTCTGTTAAAGAAATGGGTGACTGAAAACTCAAAAAATGATCCCTCATTCGAAATGCAGTCGGACGGTCCAGGCCTGAGGTTACTTTGTTGGTTTTGCACTGGAGCTACAAGGCTAATATCGTCACTATCTAAAGAATAACAGTCTCCAGAATGGTAGATGGTGGTTGGTGTAGCTCAGCGGGTAACACCACTACCCAGAGTGCCATCTCTACACGTGGGAGACTGGGGTTCAAATCCCGGTCTAGGTGACTATGCTGTGCTACACTAATAAGAGTCCTTGGGCAAGACTCCTAACACCACACTGGCCTACCCGTAATACGATTAACCGGATAAGAGCGTCAGCTAAATGCCGTAAATGTAACTTTACAGAAGAGGGCAAACCCCCTTTAACTTTTAATGCAAGTCAATGGAACCAGACTTCTATCCAAGCGGTTGTGGGCCACTTCTGTTGGTTCACACGTCTTAAAATCTTCACACAACATAAATGGCATCTACTGTGTTCAGATGATGCTGAACGAAAGAATGGACAAAACTGGAGATGCATGTTTATCTTTGGACAGCAGCGAGACAATAGAAGTCTAAGGTTTCCAGAACCTGTTGGCTGCATTAGCCTTATAGCTGCAGTACAGATCTGAACTCATGTGTGGGGTAAACGGGGAATCCGCGCTTTAATCTTGAAACCTACCTTGTAACACACCTAGATCACGTTTTTCCATGTTCGGGAGAAAATGCGCCCGATTAAAAGGAACTAACTTCTACACGAAAGCCTCAAATAATCACTGTAATTATGAATGCTGATTTTGTTGGTATGAATAGAAGGTATGTATAGAACTTCGTTCTAGAATCAGAGGTGTGAGTTGTTGGGGAACTGTAGGCTATACAGCGGCTGTCATGATTTAAGTGGACTTGATGTTTTTGTAGGCCTTACTTGACCTGAAAAGGAACTAAGGGACAAGCTTTCCCTGTGGATGATCAGGGCTGCCGAAGTCACGTATGTACCGTTCTGCAGAAACGTCCTGTAACTGTTAAGTTCTCATCCCCGAGGTTTCCTCCGTGCGTGAACGTTAATATTTGTATTTGTCAGCTGGTTAACTTGCATCGTGTTCATCACAGAGAAAACGGAATATGCAAACATTTCATGTGTAGGATATGTCCTTGCCAGGTTTTAAGACAATATAAAGATTGAGAAATGATAGGTATATCAAAAGTGGAAACTAATGTAACGTATCAACACAAAATAAAAAAAAACCTGAACATAAAGCAGTTGTCTGCCAGTTCATCGCTACGGTTTGCAGGTCTGTTGGCTTTGTTTGTTCCACTGTGAAATGGGTCACTGCAGTGGGGAAATAGTACTAACTCTGGATAAATATGTGCACTCATTTCCATAAACGTAGGAATCAACTGGCAGAAATGATTTGCTCGGTAGGTTTGACCTCGTGAGCCACATGATTGAAGTTTCATGCGACGGAAGCCAGGACGGACCTTATCACTGTACCCACCAGCCATGATTACAAACATCCAGCAAACAGTGATCTCCACCATGAGTCCTCCTGGTAGTGCCAGCACCATTGGTAGACGGCCGCACCACGCAGGACTACAAGCACACCACGTCAACATCACCAAACACTGAAATGGTGTCGTGCCAGACTGTCATGGAGTGACTCAGAACAGCAGCGGGTCATCTTCAGTCACGAGTCCCGCTTTTGACTTGGTGGAGATGACCAACGAATCCGTGTGTCTGTGCACCGTGGTCAGCACCAAGATGAATGGTTTGTTGTCAAGTGCCACACGTCCAAAAGGCCTGGTGTCACTGCACCTCCACCCCACCACACAATCTGCAGGACCTGTGTAAGGATATTTAAGCTGCACTAATAAGTAATTTTATTATTTATTTTATTATTTAGTTTCAAATGTAAACCGTGTATTCTGGGGTCTGTCTGCACTCTGTTAACACTACTACCTTTTCCAATCACAGGTCTCCAGGAGGAAATGGAGGTCTCCAGTGAATCAGCTAGTAGATGCCAACTAATTTGGTCTTCAATATCAGTCGACTAAGTAAATAAATTGTTGCAGCTGTATTTTTTTTTAAGAACCAAAACTAATTCTAATTAGTTTTCTATTGTAGTAAATGGAAAACATAGTTTTCAGTACCCCACCCCCTCTTCCGGGGTACAACTCCTTGCGTGTTCGTTTTGATGGAAAGAGTCGCAGACAGGTGGAGTGAAGTTGAAAGCAAATCAAGTATTTATTTAAAAATACTGGATCCAGGAGAACCAATACATATAAGACAGTTAACGTGAAATCTGCTGATGAGGTGTTGCTAAGGATTAGCTCATGTTAATATGCATAATTTCACGTGTTAGTACTCAGTTTCACGTGTCTGACCCGATCATTTGCGCTTGACCTTGATTGTGTTTTTGTATTCTCTCAGAATTGGACAGTGTGGCATTCTCTATGTGCGTGTGCGCCATCCCCCCCCCGCTTTGAGGCAGCTGCAGGTTAGGGAGTTACCCACACATAGAGAGAAGGCCGCTTTGTCCGTCTTCAACCTCCTCTGTATCAATTCAGTTCGTACAGAGTGCACCAGTCGATGATTGATGACAGTGAGTTAGAAACATGCAGTGGCCTCATCTCTCATTCCCATAAACAAAAATGCCTTCAAGCGTGAGTAACATGCCATACAATAGAAGTCTATATGTTATATGTTAATATGTCTTAGGAGTAAATATCATGTGAGTACTGGTTAATCTTCTATATAGATGCATATAAAATACAAGCTTTCACACAATGATTATGTAGTTGTAGATGCTAAAGTTAAGTAATCATTATTTAAGGATATTTGTCAACAAACACAAGGTATAATAAACGTTTTCCACAACACTATTCTAATATTGTTATATGTCATATTTTGATCATTGGGCATAAAGATATTAAGAGTCAGGGTTCACTTTAAACACTTCAGACGTCTGGTTACCATCACCACCACTGTAAAGAAATCGGAGTCAGTAAACTGATCTGCATTGAACCTCCTCACATCAGTCTGACTGACTGTCCGTGTCTTACCTACTGAATAATGTGGAAATCACCTGAAACGTGAAGGAGGTTTTAAGCAGCTTGGTGTGAAGGGCTGGTAATTCGATTATTATTAGCTAATACAAACACTTGAACGTTTATGGATAATTACTGGATAATATATTAATTATTAATAGGAGACATTTCGGGGACATAAAACTTTCCAGCGGATTTTGTTTTGGCGACAAACGACAGAGGACAAGTCGACGACTGTATGCAAATGAGAGCATGAAAGGCGTGCTCCGATTGGCTCGCAGCCCCACCTCACAAAAAACCCTGTCAGGCGAGCTCACTCCTGCTACTAGCCAATCCCGGCTCGGGAGGTGGGGTAAAACTAGCCAATCCTAGCGCAAGTTCCTTTGCATACTACTGTTGCCCCGCCCCTTCCTGCCACCGCTGCCAGGGCAACGCGCTACAACAACACAGGCTCTAGCGCTGCAGGTTCACGAGTTGGACCTCATGTCTTTCTGTTTGACTTGAGTTCTCTGGTTTATGTTATCAGTAACTGTTAAAGTAACAGCCCCCAGACCGTCTCTGGATGCTCATATCGATAGTAGAGAGTGAAGCCTGTGTTTATGTCGCTGTGAGTGGTGGTTGATTAGCTGTTGTGCTGTCTGGATCCCTGACTGAGGGAGGCTGTAGAGCTGAGTACAGTCATTGATGCAGGTCGGTAGTTAACTAGTCTGGGCTGTGAGGAAGATGTCAGACCTGGCTAAAGAGAAGGCTGCTCGGCTGCTGAAGAAGAGAGGGAGCGTCTCCTCCCTAGGCAGTCACGAGGTCAGGGCCAAGGAGCCAGTTTCCAAAACCAAGGAGTAAGTTCTTTTCACTCCAGATTTATTATTAGTTATGTTCTCTAATGTTTATGGTTTGGCTGCATAGCTTGTGTGAACAATAGATTTGGATATATGCATATACATGGTCTCATATCTATCTATATCTATATTTACGTAACCAGTTACTAAAGCCTACCTGATATCGTGTAACACCTGCACAAGCACCAATAGCAGCTGTGACTGGATTGGGCATGGCCTGAACACGTTTCTAGATGTAGGCCACATCAGTGTTCAGACACTCTTGCATTAAAGACCTGGGCAGTTGGGCCAGATTTGGTGGATACCTTTCCTGGCACAGTTCCAAGGAGAATTCCCTGTAGACTGGGATTTTAGCCACTGCTGGTAGACCTGTATGACCGTACGCCACACACCTGCAGGTCCAGCCAGATCCAGACTTCCTTCACACTATGGTCTTTGGCCACGCCCAAACGCAGTCCCTCCTTTTAGCCAATCATTAACATCTGAGCCATTTTCCACACACGGAACGAGACTTTCACTCCATGTACCATCTCCTCTCAATCTATGTAGGGTCAACCTGCATTTATTTCCCTTCCAGTCCAAATGGCTGCTGACTACACATAGAAAACATCTATTTAAAGGAGCAGTGTGTAACAGTAAGGCTCCGTATTGCCATCTGTTGAAACCGCCACCCACCCCTCCCTTTCCCAGAGCCTGCGGTGGCTTCCGGGTTTGGTGCTGTTGTGTCAGCACCTGTCCACACTTCGTTTCACTTCTTCATATTTCTGCTTCCATATACTTTTCAACCAAGATACAGACAAATGTCCTTTTGTGTTGTGAGAAATCTGCACCCACACCTCCAAAGTTCAGTCTTAGAACTTGTTTTAGCGTTTCTGCTTCTCAGCATCCAGACATCCTCAAACACATTCAGTGGTGTTGAGGTCTGGGCTCTGGGGTGGTCAGTTCATTGTTTCTGAGAACACCAGCAGCTTCTTTGTTGGACGTGTCTCCTATTCTCAGCTTATTGAACAGCTACACCTCCTTTCAGACCTCCGTAGCATATCACAGTGGAAGGATGAACAGAAACACCTGTGGATGTTCTCAGATCGGAAGTGAGAGTGAAGCTTGATGGTCTCCTCGAGGTGTTGTTTATCTGATGAGGACAGATTTGGTGGTCTGCCAGGTCTTGCAGGTGGTTGTTAGGAGTCCTTGCTCATTTAATGTCCTCTGAAGTGTCTACTGCTGTATGTAATGGCCATTTTATCTGGAAATGAAATGAATGAAGGATGGTACATGGTCTGTACAGCTGCTGACCACACTTAGAAGTCTTACTAAATGAAGCAGGAGAAGGTTTCTGTAGGGTACTGCTCATAAGGGTCCATAAACCTGTCATGACAACTGACGTAACCCTAATATGAAGTTTAGAAAGGCTTATTCCAGCAGCTATCATTTATTTATACGGTCATTTTGCCCATTTTGATCAAAGTTAGCTAAGGTAGCCATGATAACAGATGATGCCTATTGGAATAAGCATTTATAGACATTTATGTGGGTTTATGCCAGTTGTTACAACAAGTCGTCGTTATGAACAGTAACGTACAATAAAGTGTAACCGAAGAGAGTTACAGCTGTTACTCCAGCTGTAGGAATTGTAGCATCCTGTGCACAGTTGCATTTACCAGTATTGGTGGTCTCTCTCCATAGCTCCATCAGCACCGTGTCCTATATCGACGAGCCTGGTCACCATGATGATAACCCCCGACCCGCAGTACAGATGGAGAACACTTATCAGCTTGGTGAGGCTCATTTCCTTTCGCTGTGAATGTCTATGATGCTACAGGAATTGGCGCTGCCTGTATGTGGCCTGAGGAAGATGAAGATTAGATGTTCTTACTAGGTTACAGCTCAAATCGTCACCTGCGTGAGGTCATATCAATCATACACTCCAGAGCCAAAAGTATGGACACCTCACACTCTATATAAGCTTGTTGGGCAACCATTTTCAAAACCATGGACATTAATATGGAGCACCCCTTTGCAGCTATATCAGACTCAGGCACTGATGTTGGACGAGAAGGCCTGGTTCAGAATCAGTGTTACAGTTAATCCCAAATGTGTTCTGTGGGGTTTGGGTCAGGGTTCTGTCTCTCCACGCCAAACTCGCCAATCCATGTCTATATAGAGCTCCGTCTGTGCACACAGCCATGCTGGAACAGGACAGGCCCAAGTCCTCCTATGATCCCTCTCACACCAAACCCTACTGTTTGCACTATGCGTTCCAGTAGGTAGCGTTCCTCAGGCATTTCCAATTCCCAGATTTTTCCATTAGCGTAATTCATTACCCCGGAAAAGACTGCAACCCAGTGACGAAATGCTTTACACCACTCCAACCGACACTTGGCATTGCATATAGAATTCCCAGGCTTGGAAAATAGGGACCAGCTTGGCAATAGAGACCCAGTTCGTGAAGCTCCGGACACACAGTTCCTGTGCTGATGTTACTTGAGGCAGACTCCTCATAGTTGAGCAAAGCAGACATTTCAAGAACTGACATGTGGCACACATAAAGCCACTGAGCTCTTTAGTATGACCCATTCTAGTGCTAGAGTTTCTCTATGGAGACTCCTGTTAGCAGTAGCTATGACTAGAACCTCTGAACTCAAAAATCAGGAAGGATGTCCACATACTTTAGGCCACATAGTGCATGTGTCTTTTGTCTGTATCATGGACCCCTAGCTTTGAGTTGAACCCTTCCTCTTTCGCTTCTTCCCGTTCCTTTATGCTCTGGACATTGTGAAGGCCCCACCAAGCGCTTTCCCGTGCAGACGGTGAAGGAGATTCTCAAAGACGTGCTGGCCAGCTACCTCCAGGAGGAGAAGTATGAGGCAGAGCTGTGCAGGCAGATGACCAAAACCATATCAGAGGTGCGGCTGTGTTTCACTATCACAGCTGTGGTGCTGTTCATTAAAGTGATACTTCATCATATCATATTTACACTCTTCTTCTCTCACACCAAATGTAGTCAAGCAGTCATTAGACGAAACCACAGATGCACATCATCTGGTCTATTTGAGATTCCCTTTCTGGAATCATCAGCTCTGGCTCTAATGAAGTCCTACTGGTTTCAGGTGGTGAAGGCCCGAGTGAAAGACATGATGATCCCTCGCTACAAGATCATAGTGGTGATCAGCATCGGTCAGCTGACGGGTCAGAACATGCGCATGGGGAGCCGGTGCCTGTGGGACGCAGCCAACGACACCTTTTCCTCCCACACGTTCAAAAACAGCTCCCTCTTCGCCATCGCTAACGTCTACGGCGTCTATTTCGAATGACGCTTCTTGGCTGGATGCCTCGCTAATTCAATAGTTCTATCTTTAGAAGTCTTTAAAGGGCCTATGTAATTTAGTTTGGGGTCAACAACATTCCTTTAGAAGTTCTGTTTGCCCTGATGTCCCCTAAAACCGATATGTAAATGACCTCCCTTTTGATTGGCTCCCTTGTGTTGTGTATCACAAGACTAAAGGCTTGTAGATAAATGGGCTGTAGATACATGGGCACATGCTTGTGACATCACAACCATTATAAGCTGTTTTTACAGCTTGGTTTCCATAAGTGGACAGTAATGTTGACATATTACATAATCTCTTTTAATCACAATCATAATCTTTCTTTAAAAAAAAAAAGGGTTTTCCATGATATAGGCCCTTTAAAGAGTGTCTGCTGGGTCATGGGGGATCAAACCCTGCTTACTGGTTTCTTACAGAGCCCTGCTGACATGTAGGCCCTTATATCGTGAGGCCTGATAAAGATCATGGCTGCATCCAAAGCACAGGCTGTGTCTGAAATCACCTACTTAGTCAGTAGGTACTAGATTGAACCCGGTGCGCACTGCTCGACCGGGTGAAGCAGTAGGCTCTTTCAGTACGTGAGTACGTAGTAACCACACGACCTCGGACGCACTACGTCCGCCATCTTGCCAAAGTCATTTGACGTAAGCCACCACTGTAGAAGTCCCGCCCTTCATTCATATAAACATGTACAATGGGCTTTATACCTGTACAGAGCCGTCGTCCCGCTTTCCGACATTACTTCTTCCTTAGCTTGGAACACCGCAGCTCCAGTGGAATCATGGGATAGCACAGTGTGCTGTGCTGGCATACTTGAAAATCTCACCGGAAGCGGTAGGTCATCCGGGGAACTTTCACCCACTGCTTTATGGCTACTGCGGATTCGGACACACTACACATTCTCGCCTACTGCTTTCGCCCACTGAGTAGTATGGTAGTAGGCGGTTTCAGACGCAGCCACAGACTGTTGTGCTGTATCTACTAGTGAATGAACTGGGAACCAGTACCGTATTTTAGTATGGTAATCAGCGGTTTTGGATGTAGCCTGTACCATTTTTTTTAGTGTTTACCCTGCTAAATATCAGTGTACCTCAGTAGCAGGTCAAGTATCATGTTACTGCAGAGGAAATTGAAATTTGTAGCAACAGTGTGTCCAACAGCAAGCTGGTTAGCAAGATCAGCGTTATTCATTGTCCACCTTGCTGAGAGATGACTAGCACTGTCAGTATAACCGTGATTAGCTGTGAAGTCTTTTGGGTCAGTTTGGCTAGTTAGCTAGTTAGCTACATTGCATGGTAGTCATACATATTGCATGCTAGCTTGCCAAACCTCTTGCCTGATAAGCAGTATAACATTACTGAGCTGTTCTGCTCACCAACAAATCACATACATGTCTGTATGTACACATAATCTTGGGTAGAATCAATCAAAACGTTAGTGTTTCTCTGTTGGTTGTGAAAATGTGAGTGAAAACACTCATTCTGTGAAGGCTAGCGTAAGCAAGTAGAAGCTAGTGCTAATAGCGTTAGCATAAGCTTCCTGACTAGCTTATGTCCTTTTACAACATTTGTGATCAACATACCTGTCTAGTTGATGTTCTGAGGACAGCTTAAGCAAAGTAGCAGTGATCTGGGTCTTTGTCTTTACCTAGAAAAATGAAGAATTTACTAATGTGTTCTGTTGGTTCTGAAAGTATGAGCTAATAACACTCATTCTGTGGAGGCTAGCGTGGCTGTTAATAGTGTTAGCATATGTTTCCTGACTAGCTTATGTCCTTTTACAAAGTTTGTGATCAACACACCATTCTAGTTTATGTTCTGAGTATCGCTCAGTAGTCATAGCAGTGATCTGTGGTTTCATCTTCGCCTGGAATAGTGAATAATGTGCTAATGTGTTGTTAGCTTTAGCTGCAAGTGCTAGCAAACACTGAGAACAACAGCCTTTAGGCCATTAGGCCCTGCCGGTACCGATCTTGAGGTGAAACAAGATCCACAGAACCAGAGTTTTTGCTCATATTTTACAGAGAAATCTGTGTAACAAGATTTTTAAAGGAAAATTTAAATTTTTTGGTTCCAAAGGGACCAGTGACGGTCAGTGGAAAAACAACCCATGACAACGAAAAAGCCTTAAAAACACAAAGGTTGTGAGTTCAACATTTTTATTTACATTACAGAAACGTTATTTATATTTTTTTGCAAACCTGGTAGGCAAAGCTGTAGTTTATTGGATGAAATAATGTGCAATTATGACAATAATTAAGACAATAAAATATAATGTAGGATAACCTTTAATTTCTTTATTTTTTCATGGGATAAAGGGTTACTTATATGTAGAACACATTTTTTTCATATTACAATTGCAAAATGTGTCCATTTTTTTGTTGTCTCCACACATTTAATGGGTCAGTGCTTTCTATATTTTAAAAATCATTATTTTAGAAATTTTACTAATAAATCTGACAATCATGCGCCCGAATCATACGTGTCTTTCTTTTTTTTAATTAAATGCAGATCAGATTTGACCCTGTAATGTATGTGTCCATGATTTAATGCATGGGTAGAACTCCTAACTCCTTGTTCACATGCATTTCATTAAGTAGAATAATTGTATCATTAACCTGGACAAGTCAATGTAGCTCAAAGGAGCCATTTTTGGGTTTTTATCATTCGAATGAAACTAGTGACAGCATGTTCACCTCACAGCAGCACAGTGAAAGGTCTACTTTCTTTCATTACAACCTCGGAACGTCAGCAAGTCTCTCAGATTCGCAGAACGTCCTCTCCGCTCTCTCTCTTCAGCACATGAGAGCCAGGTCGTTTTTTCGGCAGCCCACTTCGCAGCACATCAACGGCAGCACCACGTCCAGATCTCTCCGGATCTGCTCCGTCTCCATGTTGACCCCGGCGTCCAGATCAGGGTCTGTAATCACATGTATATCTTTTAATCTGAAGCTTTTAAATGCCTATTAAAGGTCTAGTACAGCTACCTAAAAACAACAACAACACATATCCCTTGACGTTGCACTATGTGTGTTTTGGGGATTTGGCGACCTCTCTGGTGGAGATGTGTAATTGCATGCAAAGTGCGGAAGAACACTTTGTAACATGGGTTCCCTTTCCTGAGGGGATGAATCTGATGATGGCAAAATAATTCAAAGAGAACTCAGTCAAAACTTGGTGAAGTATGTGCCTGCGGACGATTTGAGGGAATTCCCTTCTATTGTCATAATATCTTAATCTGTGTAATGTTGAGCTACACCTTTGTTTTGACCCCTGCTTCGACATCGTCATCAGCCATGGCAGGACTACACTAGTGCCAACCAGCTTGAAATCTGTACTTTTGCTCGTTTTTGTGAAAAAGAGAGTGTGCACAGTAGCCTTACTCCACATTCTTTTAAAGACCTCAGTAGAAGTACATATCTAGAAGTACAAGTACACATCCTAGTATATCTTTAAAGCTTTAGTAATTAAGTCAAAAGTATATTTTCTCAGGAAGTAAGTAATTGAAACAGCACTATTTTCCTCATGCTTCAATATATTGATCAGTTTGGTGCCTGGAATTTGCTTATTTACCTGAGCTAACAGGTTGGTAGCTAAGAAGTATCTATGTTATGTCAGTTAGCATCTCGCAACCTGTACAATCGAACTGTGTTGGGTAGAATAATGTCAAATAGACTTGTTTATTTAATTCCTGGCACTGTGGGACACACTTATATACTATCCATTGAGAATGGGACCAAAAAGTAGAGCCAGATTCAGGTTTCAAGATGGCTGCCTGCTAGTAGTTTTGGCTATGCTAATATACTTTAGTCTATGTTTACAGATATAGCAGTGTGTCAGAAACAACTTCTACTAAAAATCTACTAGGGATTACCTTACACTGAGGCGTATGATAAAAACGTTCGCCAAAACATGAGGAAAACCCACCTTTACAGCAGTGCTAACTTCAGCTAGCTAGCTCTCTATAGGGACAGCCATACATTTGTTAGCGCTAAATTAACAACAGCACAGTGTGCTAGGAAATGTCAGAAACCACATTAGCAAGTTAGTAGAGATTACTGAACAGTTCAACATGCTTTTGGAACATGTGTGTGATGATTTAGTTAAGCTGATGCTAATTTGTGGCTGTAGGCTTCTCACTAGCTATATTATGGTGTGTCTGGGTGTGCGTTAGATAGTTGTATATCGTCGCTGTCCAAAGGAAAACAAGTATCTCCAAAATGGCAACTTTAGAGGAGAGGCCAAAAACCACATTAAATCTGAATGCAAGTCAATGGAACCAGACGTCTTTCCAAACACTTTTGGGCCATTTCTGTTGGTTCATTCATCATGCAATACTCACACAGTGTACATGGCAGTTGCTGTGTTCAAATGATGTATAAAAGTCAAAATGGTAAAAATTGGAGATGCATGTTTTTCATTGGACAGCGACGATATACTGTATGGTAAACTAGTAAATATGACCTCACTCTTTTCAGGTACTTGGTTGTAGATCCGGCCACCACACAGATAATGAAAGTATGGAGGTCTGGAAAATACAACCCAGCTCTTTATTTGTGTTTAAAAGTACAGAATATCCCGCTGCATACGTATTTTTCCACATTGTATGATTCTGCAAGTTTAGCATTTTTTCACTCGTGTAAAGTTATTTAGTCAAATTATGCGCATGTATAATTTATCGGTTGTAAATACGACTTTGTTGGTCATTCTAGGACAATTGGTATTTCCCACTTTCCAACACCACTACAGCATTAGTTTCGTAGCTTCAGAAAACAGTAATGAAGCAAATTGAGACATTTGGACATTCAATTTTGGTTTTTGAATTTTAGTATGCACCTGTATGGTCACTTGCTGGCCAACAGGGGAAAGGGCCTTGGCCTAGGTTTTTGGTGCCTAGTGTTTAGCATACGACGTATTCTATCGCAGACAGCTACTTAAGTGTTTCAGCATATAGGCCTTATTTTAGGAACTCCCAGTATGTACTTCTGACTTTCTAAGCCAGGCGGTGTCCAACTCCAGTCCTGGAGGGCATTAGTCCTTCACCAAACTGGCCAGGCCTGCAAACGGACACCACTAGGCTATGCGTTTCCCATGTTAACTTAACACTACTGGCAGTGTAGTTCTTAATTGATGAATACTGACCTTCAGAAAGCCCGGACGCCAGCCTCCTCCACCTGGACCCTCCGCAGGTGTAGACGATGGCCCGCAGGAACTCGCGGCCGCACAGCCTGACGGCGTTCTGGGACCGGGCCGTGTCTGGACACAGAGTGCATACCAACAGCAATGCCAACAGCAGGGCCTTCATACTTGGAGAAACCAGTTCTACACGTGCCAAGCCTGAGAGCTGCCCAACTCCTCCTATACGATGGTGTGTTCTGGTTCTGGTGGTCTGTA
Organism: Prochilodus magdalenae; assembly: GCA_024036415.1. Taxonomy (NCBI): domain Eukaryota; kingdom Metazoa; phylum Chordata; class Actinopteri; order Characiformes; family Prochilodontidae; genus Prochilodus; species Prochilodus magdalenae. The sequence goes on along the minus strand of JAMWET010007416.1, from coordinate 17,841 downwards.
CTTGGGCGATGGCCGTAGTCCTCAAACCCCACAGTGTCCCTTCATTCTTTTTATACCGAATTGGCCATACCGTTGACGTGCATTCTCGTTTTCCATGACTCTCGAAATGAGGCTAATGAAAGATAACACCCACCCGAGTGGAATGGCCACGCTTCCCGCGTGTGGGATTTCCACCAGAGTCATGCCTTTCCTTGTTTATCTTTGCAAAAACATTCAGTCCGGTTTGCCTTTTCCGAAGACCTGTTTCTCTGTTCTCCTTAATTTGACAGGTGACAGGTTTCTAACGATGGGAGTTTTATTGCCGTGTGCCATCAAAGTGGCTCATAATGGGGCTTTAAAGATGCCCTCCAGCTCCATGCAATAAAAAAATGTGTGCATGCATGTGATGGCCACGTGAAGCCCATTTGAAAACATGAGTTCATTCACAGTCAGCGTAATGGTGGCACTTACCTTCCCTGCAGCTTGTCAACATCCCCTAAAATGATCATCGCTTTACAAAATGGCTTTAAGTTTGAGGAGACAATCTGTTACCTACAGTTCAATGTGCGAGGGCCACATTAGCTTCATAGCTAGAGGTAATCTATTGATTGGTCCTTACATAAAGGCCAAAGAAGCAGGTCACGTCTGACCACTCAACTCAACTCGGCAGTACGGCACCTCCAAAGAGCCTCTAACCAGAAACAGACCTGGGAATCTCAGCACTTTATTTTTGTGTTGTGTTGAGAAGAAAAATCCAACCCATCAAATTTTTATTTTTTCAGATTGTCCCATACAGTATATTCCACTTAGACCACTTGTGTCGGTTCACTGTTGGATTGGATAGTAAATAAAATGGCTAAATCTTCCGAAGTTCACCCACGTCACTCCACTGCTGCGCTCCCTTCATTGGCTCCCTGTTGTTGCCCGCACCAGATTTAAAACTCTGAGGCCTACAAAGCCAAGAATGGACCAGCGCCTCCCTACCTTACGGCAATGGTGAGGAGTCGAGCTGTACCTCGAGCCCTTCGAGCTTCAAGTACAGCTCGTCTCGAACCACCATCCCTGAGGACACATGGAAGACAAGCGTCCAGACTCTTCTCTGTCCTGGCTCCCAGATGGTGGAATGAACTCCCACTGGGCGTCAGAACAGCGGAGTCTCTCGCGGTCTTCAAACGCAGACTGAAGACCCATCTCTTCGTAATGCACTGAAGTGAGTGAGCTCTAGTAGAGGTGTAGGCTGTGTGTATTGAGTTGAACTTATAATGACCTTTTCTCCTCTATAGGAATGAGCACTGGGCTGGGGTTGCCAGGTAATGCTTTACTTGCTCTATGTCTGTGTATTAATCTCTAGGTAACAGCACTGGCCCCCTGTTCGGGCAGTATCTGAGCTCATGGTGAGTTTTAGGCTCTACACTTCCTGTACTAGCTGGAATATTATCCAACGGAGCACTAAGCACGGTTGTAAGTCGCTCTGGATAAGAGTGTCTGCTAAATGCCTTAAATGTAAATGTAAAATTTGTGTTATGGACACCATGACCTCTGGTTACCATCACCACCACTGTAATAAAACCTGAGTCTCTTAAATGAGCCACTTCACACCATCCCAGTTCGCCCCCATCAAATCCAGCCCTCTTTTCAGCACCAGGTAAATGATTTTGAAATGGTGTTCAGGTAAAACAATCACAGCCCAGACCACTGAGTTTTGAATCTGATGCGGGCAGCAACACAAAGCCAGTGAAGGTAGCGCAGCAGTGCAATCACATGGGTGAACTTTGGAAGATTGAAGATGAGCTGAGATGCTGCGTTCTGGACCAGTTGCATGGGCCCGATGGCCTGTAGAGGAAGACCAGCCAGGAGCGAGTTGCAGTAGTCTAGCCTTGAGATGACCAGAGACTGGACCAGCAGCTGGATGGGCTCCTGAGAGAGGAAGGGTCGTATCCTCCGGATGTTGTCAGGTTCGCTATATGAGCTGAGAACGATAACCAGCCATCCAGAATCACTCCAAGGCTTCTTGCATCCTCAGTCGGGGTGACCAAGGAGTTCCCGAATGAGATGACAAGATCACGGTGAGGACCTGCAGTGCCTGGGATGACCAGCAGCTCAGTCTGGCTGGGATTGAACTTGAGGTGGTGAGCTGTCATCCATGAGCTGATGTCAGTCAGGCATGATGTCACTCAGCTGCTGGTCCAGTCTCTGGTCATCTCAAGGCTAGACTACTGCAACTCGCTCCTGGCTGGTCTTCTTCTACAGGCCCTCGGGCCCATGCAACTGGTCCAGAACGCAGCATCTCAGCTCATCTTCAATATTTCAAAGTTCACCCATGTGATTGCACTGCTGCGCTCCCTTCACTGGCTTCGTGTTGATGTCCGTGTCAGATTGACAACATCCGGAGGATACGACCCGTCCTCCCTCAGGAGTCCACCCAGCTGCTTGTCCGAGTCAGAGTTGAGCATCATCAGCATAGCAGTGATAACTGTTATAGACGAGATGGACTTGACTGATTAACTAGAGTACACCGGGTCAGTTTAATGAGCCAGTTATGAAACGACTCATCATCAGAAACACTGAATAATATGTAAACGTCCATACAGTCCATACATGGAGACCCAGCTGTTAAACAAAGTCCGTTTGGGTCATGGAAGCCAAGCCATCAGAACCACAGTCAAGCTTTACTGGCCGAGTGTGTTCACACGTACAGGGAGTCAGGCGCGCTGCTGAGCGCAGCAGTCCGGATGTTGAGGCAGGTTACAGCTTATAAAGTGCTGAACTAGACGAAACCCCAGAGACATCCAGTACACAGTGCTGCGTAAAGCTGTTACCCAGATAAATATTTTTTTATGTGGGTTTTTTATAGGCCAGCCAATCAGAGTAGAGGTTACTTACACCATATACACATATCGGTCTTAAAGGCGCAGTAACAAAATCAGTTCAGGTTTCAGGTTTAGTCATGTGCACAGCATGTCAGCACATTTGAAATGCTTGTGGGGAGGCTCAGGTTAGAACTCTACAGCAGGGCAGCATTAATATACATACTAACATATTACCCTAACACACTAATGAAGAGATATCAACACAGATATAGTACATATTGGTAATACAGGGGATGGACAATGAAACTGAAACACCTGGTTTTAGACCACAATCATTTATTAGTATGGTGTAGGGCCTCCTTTTGCGGCCAATACAGCGTCAGTTGGTCTTGGGAATGACATATACTGCGTCCTGCACAGTGGTCAGAGGGAGTTTAAGACATTCTTCTTGCAGGATAGTGGCCAGGTCACTACGTGATGCTGGTGGAGGTTCGTCCTTCTTGGTGGTATGCTGACATTACCCTGGGTACCGTGGCTCTTGATACATCACAAAGACTTGCTGTCTTGGTCACAGATGCGCCAGCAAGACGTGCACCAACAATCTGTCCTCTTTTGAACTCTGGTATGTCACCCATAATGCTGTGTGCATTGTAGTATTTTGAGCAGAACTGTGCTCTTACCTGCTAACTGAACCTTCACACTCTGCTCTTACTGGTGCAATGTGCAGTTAATGAAGATTGGCCACCAGGCTGGTCCAATTTAGCCATGAGACCTCCCACACTAAAATGACAGGTGTTTCAGTTTCATTGTCCAACCCCTGTATTATTAAATCTTCATATTATTAAAAAATATTTTCGTAACTGGAAGACGCAGTTGCATTAAAGACATCTGAAGCTCACTGGGGGCTTGGACTGGGATTGTCTGTAAGGCTGATTTGTGACAACTGGCTAACTCTGGATTCTTCACAGTGGTGGTGATGGGAACATGCAATCACCAAGTGTACAAACAAGTGCAGCCATCTTATTTACAAGCCGAACCCACCAGTGGACCTACACGTACGTCTGGGGGAGTATGTATGCAGTGTTGGTGAATGTAAAATAGCACCTTCTCCATATAGTCCCTTCTCCACTGATGGATTACACCTACAGCTGTCAGGCCAAACGTTCTCAACCCTGTCATAAAGCAATGCTTCAGGCATGGGACAGCGCTTCTGGGAGGGAGCTTGTAGAGCTGGACGTCTGGTTCCCATCACCACTGCTGTGTACAGTTCCTACTCTGTACTGTAGGTTTCTCTATACCAGAGCATCTCCCAGGAATTGGTTTACATCTCAACCAGTTCATTATTGGAGGTGGAAGTGTCCTTTGTAGTGATTAAGGGGAAGTAGTTTGACACCTCCCGGTCCAAACCTGACCTAAATGCAGTCCTTCAGTTGTCCATAAGGTGGTGCTTCAGAGGCATCATCCCAGCTCAGGGCCTGTCCCTACAGTGGAACTCACATTCCTTACAGTCCTTTCACCCCTCCCTGGAGGTTCAGCAAAGTTCATTCAGCAGGATTCCACCGGAGGGACATGCCATAGCTGCAGACATGTGATGCTGAAGGCATTTTGTTTACATTGACTTGATGAACAGCTTTAGGGTCTTTCACTTTCCAACTGCTGTGTGTGTCATCAAGCTATAGACATTTGGACCATACAGATTATGAAGAATGGAGAATTTATAAAAACCATAAGGAGCTCTTTGTTATTACTGGGGTGGTCCTTGTAATCAAAACCTTAACTGCATCTACACCCACTGTCCACTTTACCAGCTCCACTGACCATATAGGACACCCTGTAGGTCAACAGTTACAGACTGTAGTCCATCTGTTTCTCTGTATACTGTATTACCCTGTTCTTCAATGGTCAGGACCCCCACAGGACCACCACAGAGCAGGTATTATGTGGGTGGTGGATCATTCTCAGCACTACAGTGACACTGACGTGGTGGTGGTGTGTTAGTGTGTGTGGTGCTGGTGTGAGTGGATCAGACACAGCAGTGCTGCTGGAGTGTTTAGACACTGTGTCCACTCACTGTCCACTCTATTAGACACTCCTACCTTGCTGGTCTACCTTGTAGATGGACAGTCAGAGACGATAGCTCATCTGCTGCTGCACAGTGCAGTGTTGGTCATCCCCTGGTCCTTCATCGGTGGGCACAGGACGCTGTTGGTTGGATAGAGTTGGTTGGTGGACGATTCTCTGATGGGTCGGTGCCTGATCCACGCACAACACACACTAACACCACCTCCATGTCAGGGTCACTGCAGTGCTGAGAATGATCCACCCCCGACACAATACCTGTCCTGTGAAGCAAGGCACCTAACTTCCTACTGACCACCGGGTTCCATGGATGGGTCTGCTCACTGTTCTGGGCAAATGTGTTCACTGCCCCCTAGTCTGTGTCTGTGTGTGTGTGTTCACAAGTGTGTGTGTGCATGTGTGGCTTTCACTCCACGGATGGTTAGCTAATGTTAAGTAGCTATGCAAGTAACAACTGGATCAGCTGACTAGCTTTAATAGACTGGTGGTGCAGTATGGAGCACTGTTGCCTCACAGCAAGAAGGGCCTGGGTTTGGTTCCCAGCTTGGCTGGAGTTTGTATGTGAGTTTATTAACACCACGTTTCATTCTGCTGTGTTGGTTCAGTTCCATTTTACTGTTGCCCACATCTCTCACTTTCAAACCTTAGCAAAAAGGAGAAGAACAGAGATGCACTAGTCTCATTTCCAACACTAACAGATGCTGGATGGACTAAGTAATAAGCTTCACTGAAGTTGAACCTGTCTTGGTGATGCATTAATGCAGTTAGAAGCATTGCTAGAAGACAACGGCTAACACCACCAGGCCTGCCAACAGGTCATCGCTGACCACCTCCTTCGCTGTCCTCCTGCCATACTTGCTCCACAGTCTATGGCCAGGATCGGTCCTCACAGCTGTTTTGCCATTGGGTTTGTTTGTGAAGTCGCAGTTCCTCTCCAGCCCGCTGAGGGGAGCCATCCCACCTCTGACACCAGTGTTGCATTGGCATAATAGAGGATGCAGAACATAGGTTTAACAGTGAGCTCTGGTGTAGAGCTGCTGCCGCTAGTTTCCATTACTCACAGATAACCCACAGATAAGGCTGTCGCTTGTATTCGGTCTATGGCATGTCTAGATCTTCCAGAAGGCCAAGACTGATCTTTCATTTTGGTCCTCATTTATAGGATGATAGTGATTTGCTGATTCCATGGAACCCTCCTAATTATGATTATCTGACTTGAATCGAACACAGGCCACACGACCTAACCAATAGGAGCACTTGCTTTCTAATAACTACCTAAAGGAATTCCTGATGAGCCTGATAAGTGTCAATATCAACATGCATTGTTTTCATTCCAGGAACCATTTGGTAGGCCTAGAAGGTCTACTGTAGTTGGTACAGTGCTAATTGGTTTAGCCTGAGCTACATTAGCCTTTCAGCTCTAGCACTACAGAAGCCAACGTCAGGTATTAAATGTGTCTTGGCTGACTGAATATATACTCACTGACTAAAAACAATAACACACCAAGTATGAATTTTTGTGAATGTAAAGTTGATATATGTACATGATTACAGTATTAGAGTGAAATTAGTTTATTGGGAAACACCAAATGAACGTAGGCTCTTATGCCCTGTTGGGCCGCCTCTAGCCTGGATACAAGATGTGATACGGTTGGCCATGGAGGCATGTGGGATCTGTAAGGCATCCTGCAGCACATCAGCCCATTGATTTGCAGCTGGGCCTGTAGATCCTGCAAACTCTGAGGTTGCCGAAGCTGGCTTCCCAGGAATCTGGTGACCGGGAAGACCAAGGAAGTGTTGCAATCAGACAGCGGGGTTCCTGGGAAACCCTTGCTGTATTTGGGCATTGGGTATTGGGTATTTGGAGGCATGCGGGTTCTGTAAGGCATCCTGCAGCACATCAGCCCATTATTTTGCACCTGGGCCTGTAGATCCTGCAAACTCTGAGGTTGCCGAAGCTGGCGTCCCAGGAATCTGGTGACCGGGAAGACCAAGGAAGTGTTGCAATCAGGCAGGGGGGTTCCTGGGAAACCCTTGTTGTGTTTGGGCATGCTTTATCGCATGCTCCTAAAACATGGCAATTGGAATCCTTGCCATGGGCAGGAGCACATGTGGCCAGAGGATGTCCTGCGCATATCGCTGAGCTGTTAGTGTCCCTCTTATCTCTACTAAGGGTGACTGAGTGTCCTATACAAGGGCTCCCCAGATCATCACACCAGCAGTTGGGGCAGTGTGTCTCTCCAAAGCAAAGACAGGATTGGCGCACTCACCCTAAAGCCTTTGTATTCAAACCTGACCGTCGTCGGAGCCCCAAAAGAAGCTGGATTCGTCGCTAAGGGCAATGCGGGTCTAGACTGTAGGAGTCCAGGTTTCTCGTTTACGACACCACTGCAAACGAAGACGATGGTGGCTGGCTGTTAATGGCAGGACATGTAATGGGTGCCATGACACCAAATTTCCTTCTGCTAAGACCCTGGAAATGGTCCAGGCAGAGGCAGGGGTGTGTAATGAAGGTGCCTATGTGTCTGAATGGTGGACCAGGAAACTCTGGAAGCTCATCCAAAGCCTGTTCGCCGTGTGTGTGCGTGCCCTCACTTAACCAGACCACACCTGTGATCATTCACATATCAGCCTGAGACGTTGCATGCCGACGTTTCCACATTCCAACAATCCGACATTTCTATCCGAATGTGTTACTTTTGATTTTGTCAGCGAGTGTAATTTACAGTAGGAGGGAAAACAGCCCGCATACTTCGCTGTACAGTTTGTAGGTTTGAGCGGGATTGCAAAAAAAGTCCAACTGAAAAACCTCAATCGTGCCCGGCCTCCTCTGTTTATACACATGGACTGGTTTTGGGCAGTGCCCGTCATAAAGAGGCGAATCTCCGGCCAGCACTTTTCCACACAAACCAGAAATGTGGCTGCTGATACTCGCACTGAGGTTGTGGGAACGAGGGTCGCTCAGATCCCAAACACAGCTGCACTCCGGCCTGCTAAATCTCTAAATAAGCCAAGCCAAATCCTCACACAGTGGCGAAGATAATCGGAGGGAAGAGAACAACCCCGAGAGCGGCTCAGCTCGTGATTCGCTCAAGTAAGAGTGAAAACAACAGGGAACACAGCCGATCTGACTCTGACCCGCTGACCCTTTCGTTTCTCCATTTGGAGACGATGAAGTAGCCTGTATCCACTATTACAAATAAAGAAATGAAAGAAATATATGAAAAGAAACTGCAAGTTTCATGGGGCGTAAAGGTTCAAGGGATTTTTTGGGGGGGGTACTTTCATATAATCTACATGTATCAGTCATATGGGTCCAGCCAAGGTCACTTGCATAAGCTGTCATGGTGTTTTACTGGGCAGGGGAAAGCTCATCTGCCAGGCGGTGACCATGGCAATATCAGCGGTAGAGATAAAACATCTTTCGTTATACGAGATCTATATAACTGGAGTCATTTAGGTGTTTTCAGTCAATTTAGATTTCTTGTTAATCCCACAGTGGAGAAATTTAGTCTCCGCATTTAACCCATCCGTGAAGTGAAACACTACAAACACACTCACTAGGGGGCAGTGAGCACACTTACCCGGAGCGGTGGGCAGCCCTATCCACGGCGCCCGGGGAACAGTTAGGGGTTAAGTGCCTTGCTCAAGGGCACCTCAGTCGTTACTGTAGGCTCAGGGAATCGAACCGGCGACCCTCCGGTCACAAGGCTGGTTCCCTAACCTCCAGCACACAACTGCCCCAAATGGTCAGTCAATGGGACATCAAACAGGTGTGAGGGGCAACAATCAGGTGTGAGGGGCTATATTTAATTGGATGAGACCAAAATAGAAGTTTTTGGGTTTAAACTGAGGCCGGTTATGTCTATACTGCTTTCCAGCAGAAGAAGCATATCCCACCTGTGAAGTATGGTGGTGGTAGTATCATGGTTTAAGCCTGTTTTGCTGCATTTGGGCCTGGATGGACCTAAAGTTGTACTGTAGGACAATTTCCTCAATAAATAAAGTACAGGGGTTGGACAATGAAACTGAAACACCTGTCATTTTAGTGTGGGAGGTCTCATGGCTAAATTGGACCAGCCTGGTGGTCATTGCACCAGTAAGAGCAGAGTGTGGGGTTCAATTAGCAGGTAAGAGCACAGTTCTGCTCAAAATACTGCAATGCACACAGCATTATGGGTGACATACCAGAGTTCAAAAGAGGACAAACTGTTGGTGCACGTCTTGCTGGCGCATCTGTGACCAAGACAGCAAGTCTTTGTGATGTCTCAAGAGCCACGGTATCCAGGGTAATGTCAGCATACCACCAAGAAGGACAAACCTCCACCAGCATCACGTAGTGACCTGGCCACTATCCTGCAAGAGGAATGGCTTAAACTCCCTCTGACCACTGTGCAGGACGCAGTATATGTCATTCCCAAGACCAACTGACGCTGTATTGGCCGCAAAAGGAGGCCCTACACCATACTAATAAATGATTGTGGTCTAAAACCAGGTGTTTCGGTTTCATTGTCCAACCCCTGTATATTTTTGTTTAGTTTGTTCAATTAGTTCAATCTCTTTATCCACTTTTAAGACTTATGAATATCTGAAAATCAAACAAATATTTAACAATATTAAACTTTTATTTGAAAAAAAAAAACAATTACACTCATCATCAAAAAACTAATTTCACAAAATTTTTCACCTGGAAGGAATCAGCTGACAAGAATGAAACTTAGGGGTGTAGGTTTGACATTGTGAGACATGCAAGCAGCAATGCCTTCCATGAGGCATCCTGTTAATGCCAGCACCACTAGCAGACAGTTGCACCATGCGGGACTACATGCACGCAGATTGTTACGATGACTGCCTTTAAGACCCCGTCGACGTTGCTAGAGACTGCAATGGTGTCATACTAGACTGTCATTGAGTGGCTCAGAGTCAAGGCGGGTCATCTTCAGTGACGAGTCCAGCTTTTCTCTTGGTGGAGACGATCAGCGAATCCATGTGGAGGCACCGTGATCAGCACCAAGATGAACGGTCTGTTGTCAAGCATTAAACGTCTAGAAGGCCTGGTGTCATTTCAGAATATTCAAGATGCATGGGATGGATTATCACAGGACACTATTAGGAACCTCTACAGCTCCATACCGAGACGTCTGGACTGTTGGGTTAGCAAATATGGCGGCCCGACACCATACTGAGAGACAGACTTCTGTATGTGTAGCTCAGTAAATATTGATCATATCAGTCTAAATGTATCATCAGTTATTGATCCTGGTGACCTTCATCTTCCTTCCCAACAGCACCGCACTCCCACACCTCCGTCTGGGTGCAACTCTTTCATTTAGGAGTGTATGTCTGGTGTCTGAAGTTTGCTTCTTTAGATGTGCACTAAAGCTATGAAGCTGATGGCTAGCAAGGCTAGCTAGGAACTGCTAAAAGCAGTAGCCGGAGCAGGCATATAAAATTCCATCTTAACTCATGCATCAGATCCTAACAGGATCCTGGATTCTTCATTCCTGGAAGTGCTGCCCAGCTGGAGCTTCCTGCAGGCGTCTGAATGACACACGGTGAAAAAAAGAGCTCTGCGCTAATAGGCTCTTCATGCTAAGCTCAGATATCTCACGGCTAAAGATAGCCGAGGTCTAGACACGCCAGCGCTGCCCTCAGACCTTAACTGCTCCCTAGGTATTAAACATGTTTAGAAAGCAGCTTGGACGAAGCTCAGAATCTGGCCTGAACAGGCCATTCATACTTTAGCTTTTTCACCAGGCGCTAAAGGCTAAGCGCTTGCTGACGTGCAGAAGCCGAGAACACATTTCCAGACTGGTTTAATGGGAAAAAAGGATGAACTGATTTCAGTGGCTAAGCTAAACGGATATACACTTATTAATGCAGGCTGTAGTCCATCTGTTCCTCTGTATACTGTATTACCCTGTTCTTCAATGGTCAGGACCCCCACAGGACCACCACAGAGCAGGTATTATGTGGGTGGTGGATCATTCTCAGCAGTGACACTGGTGGTGGTGTGTTAGTGTGTGTGGTGCTGGTGTGAGTAGGTCAGACACAGCAGTGCTGCTGGACACCACAATGTTGAGAATCGTCCGCCAATCAAAACTATCCAGTCAACAGCGTCCTGTGGGCAGCGTCCTGGGGGCAGTGTCCTGTGGGCAGTGTCCTGTGGGCAGCGTCCTGTGGGCAGCGTCCTGTGGGCAGCGTCCTATGGGCAGCGTCCTGTGGGCACTGGTGAAGGACTAGAGGATGACCAACACTGCACTGTGCAGCAGCAGATGAGCTATCGTCTCTGACTGTCCATCTACAAGGTGGACCAGCAAGGTAGGAGAGTCTAATAGAGTGGACAGTGAGTGGACACAGTGTCTAAACACTCCAGCAGCACTGCTGTGTCTGATCCACTCACACCAGCACCACACACACTAACACACCACCACCACGTCAGTGTCACTGCAGTGCTGAGAACGATCCACCAACCCACATAATACCTGCTCTGTGGTGGTCCTGTGGGGGTCCTGACCATTGAAGAACACAGGGGAGGGTGAAACCTCATAATTCTAATGTAAGTCAATGGAACCAGAGTTTTTCTAAGCAGCTTCGGGCCATTTCTGTTCGTCCATTCATCATAAAATGTTCACACGGTGTAAACTGCAGCTGCTGTGTTCAAATGATACATCAAAGTCAAGCTAAAATGGTCAGTTAACGTGGGCGTGAGTGGTCGGCCGAGAGAGGCTGCCGCAAGAATTTTCTAGAGACGGGATCCAAATGAAGTCCAGAGTTTACTGAGTGCTGCACATCTGGGAAGGAAGAAGGGAAAGGAAGAAGGGAAAAAAAGGAAAGGACATAAAACAGTTGCCAGGCTCCTCAGGCTCCCTCCTGGAAACATCCTGGTACCTAGTTCCCGTTCTGCACACCTAGCTACGCACATGCCAAACGGTCTGCCCCCAATCTTCCCTCATGCCGTCCTAAATAACCCACATGCCCCTCCCCCTCCTTGGAGCTTACCATGCTAAGGGTTATAGGAGAAAACACAGGAAGGAAGAAATCCCATACTGTGGACTGGTTATGGTGGCAGCCCCTTTGAAAACCCCATAATATCCAGGTGCCAGAAACATCACCAGTGACATTCTACCTGTCCTACACCTTGGTGACATTGTTGTATTCTTATGTATTGAAGCTAGCTGTAAGTGTGCATGGAGGGTCATTATGGGATGTTAAGTAATAGTATGAGCTCATAAGAATGGTTTATGAAGATGTCAGTGGTCATGTGGTCAGTGTGAGTCGACACAATGGAGATACAATGGAGATACAGGTTTTTTGGTGGGACAGGTTTAAAGCAGCCAGAGCTAAAGGGGTTTTTAAAGGGGCTGCCAATACCGGGACTGGTTGTGGTTTGGAGTTATGTAGAATAGCCGCTGAAGGGCCTAGTCAACAGTTTTGGGTTCTGCTTTTAGAGTTTTTGGAAATGAGTGCCATTCAAAGAAATGCATTCAAGGAACTGGAAAACACTGACGTGTGTGTGTGTGTGTGTGTGTGTGTATGTGTGTGTGTATGTATGTGCGTGTGTGCGTGTGTGTGTGTGTATGTGTGTGTATATGTGTGTGTGTGTGTGTGTGTATGTATGTGTGTGTATGTGAGTGTGTGTGTGTGTGTGTGTGTGTATGTGTGTGTGTGTGTGTGAGTGTGTGTGAGTGTGTGTGTGTGTGTGTGTGTGTGTATGTGTGTGCGTGTGTGGGCGGGTGTATGTGTGTGTATATGTGTGTGTGTGTGTATATGTGTATGTGTCTGTGTGTGTGTGTGTGTGTGTATGTGTGTGTGTGTGTGTGTGTATGTATATGTGTGTGCGTGTGTGTGGGCGGGTGTGTGTGTGTGTATATGTGTGTATGTGTGTGTGCGTGTGTGTGTGTGTGTGTGGGCGGGTGTGTGTGTGTGTATGGGTGTGTATATGTGTGTATGTGTGTGTGTATGGGTGTGTGTGTGTGTGTGTGTGTTTGTAAAGGTATATTTGAGATCATTTTGCTAAGCACATGCTGTTTTTACCATGAAATATGAACATTTTTTGGGAAAATGTAAAAGAACAGAATGTAGTCATTTGGATGCTGAGGTTAAGGTTTAATTTAAGGTTTAGGTTAAGGTTTAGGTTAAGGTTAAGGTTTAGGTTTAGGTTTAGGTAAAGGTTAGGTGTTATATTATTTAGATGCAGTAATACAAAGGTCAATAGAAGCCAATAGAAGTCCTCACAAATATAGACAAACATGTCTGTGTGTGTGTTTAACTCTTTTGATGAAACATTGTGTCTCAATGATGAAACAAAACATTTAGCGATATGTTAGGACATATTGGTTCCTCCCCAAATAAAAAATTGGGCAACACTTTACTAAGTGTGGACTAACATGAAAAATTCACTAGTAAATATGAAGTAATACATACTTACTATAATAAGTAATAATAATAAGTAATACTAACTTACTATATTAACAAATATAAAGTAAACATATACCAAGTACCAACTACACATTTACATGTTAAGTAAACATGTACCAACTACACATTTACATGTTAGTAAAGTAGTACCAACTACACATTTACATGTTAGTAAAGTAGTACCAACTACACATTTACATGTTAAGTAAACATGTACTAACTACACATTTACATGTTAAGTAAACATGTACCAACTACACATTTACATGTTAAGTAAACATGTACCATGTACCAACTACACGTTTACATGTTAAGTAAACATGTACCAACTACACATTTACATGTTAAGTAAACATGTACCAACTACACATTTACATGTTAAGTAAACATGTACCAACTACACGTTTACATGTTAAGTAAACATGTACCAACTACACATTTACATGTTAAGTAAACATGTACCAACTACACATTTACATGTTAAGTAAACATGTGCCAACTACACATTTACATGTTAAGTAAACATGTACTAACTACACATTTACATGTTAAGTAAACATGTACCAACTACACATTTACATGTTAAGTAAACATGTACCAACTACACATTTACATGTTTAGTAAACATGTACCAACTACACGTTTACATGTTAAGTAAACATGTACCATGTACCAACTACACGTTTACATATTAAGTAAACATGTACCAACTACACATTTACATGTTAAGTAAAGAAGTACCAACTACACATTTACATGTTAAGTAAACATGTACCAACTACACATTTACATGTTAAGTAAACATGTACCAACTACACGTTTACATGTTAAGTAAACATGTACCATGTACCAACTACACGTTTACATGTTAAGTAAACATGTACCAACTACACGTTTACATGTTAAGTAAACATGTACCATGTACCAACTACACGTTTACATGTTAAGTAAACATGTACCAACTACACATTTACATGTTAAGTAAAGAAGTACCAACTACACATTTACATGTTAAGTAAACATGTACCAACTACACATTTACATGTTAAGTAAAGAAGTACCAACTACACATTTACATGTTAGGTAAACATGTACCAACTACACATTTACATGTTAAATAAACAAGTACCAACTACACATTTACATGTTAAGTAAACATGTGCCAACTACACATTTACATGTTAAGTAAACATGTACCAACTACACATTTACATGTTAAGTAAACATGTACCAACTACACATTTACATGTTAAGTAAACATGTGCCAACTACACGTTTACATGTTAAGTAAACATGTACCATGCACCAACTACACATTTACATGTTAAGTAAACATGTACCAACTACACATTTACATGTTAAGTAAACATGTACCATGTACCAACTACACGTTTACATGTTAAGTAAACATGTACCAACTACACATTTACATGTTAAGTAAACATGTACCAACTACACATTTACATGTTAAGTAAAGAAGTACCAACTACACATTTACATGTTAAGTAAACATGTACCAACTACACATTTACATGTTAAATAAACAAGTACCAACTACACATTTACATGTTAAGTAAACATGTACCAACTACACATTTACATGTTAAGTAAACATGTACCATGTACCAACTACACATTTACATGTTAAGTAAACATGTACCATGTACCAACTACACATTTACATGTTAAGTAAAGAAGTACCAACTACACATTTACATGTTAAGTAAAGAAGTACCAACTACACATTTACATGTTAAGTAAAGAAGTACCAACTACACATTTACATGTTAAGTAAACATGTACCAACTACACATTTACATGTTAAGTAAACATGTACCATGTACCAACTACACGTTTACATGTTAAGTAAACATGTACCAACTACACATTTACATGTTAAGTAAACATGTACCATGTACCAACTACACATTTACATGTTAAGTAAACATGTACCAACTACACATTTACATGTTAAGTAAATGTGTAAAACTTATTACAGGTTAACTTAACATTAATTAACCATTGTTAATGTTTTACTTCATATTAACTAACGCATTGCTTCATGTTCGATAATCACCCCTTAGAGTTAACCCACTCTTGTCCATGTTGAAAATAAGAGCAGAGTTTAAACTTTCAATATCAATAACAGAAACTGCTTTTAATTTTTGAAGATTTAGTGAAGTTGGAAAACTACGAAACTGGCAGCATTTGCCCCAGCAGTGTTCAAAGAGACATGGAAACTCCCCACAAAGGCTGGAATACCCGTTAGCGTGTGTGTGGGTAGTGAGTTTGGCCTTGACTGGGGTCTAAGGTGACCGTTCTAGTTCTTCCCAGAGGGAAGAAGTTCACCTTTCCCCTCACAAGCGCTCAACAGAAGGCAATTATGCTAACGCAGGTAGAATGAAAGCCGTGCAAAGGTCAAGGCATGTAACCCTGCAGCGAAGCAGGCCTGCTGTAGCGTACGGAATACTATATGGCGTGTTATCACGGAGATAAATCCATAAACGGCCATAAAAGGGTGGATCTGCAGACAGAGTGTAAACAATAATACTCAACGTATACAAGAACCTGATTGGATGCCAGTCCTTTAGGGAACAACGTGCTTATTTTCACTGAACCACTTCTATTTTTATCTCTCTTTCGTTTCTGGCAGCGGCATGTCAGAACTATTTACTATCTCATGACTTTTATGGTACACCAAAATATTCACATTTACTTATTAATAATCAATGATAATAAGTTTTTAAATTACTTTTAACTGTAAAATATTGGCTTAGCATCAGAATTATGACTTTGAAGGTTTGATTTATTATGCCATTTATTACCTTTTAGAAAAATTTAAAAATATTAACTTAATATCTCAAAATAATTAATAACATTTTACAAAATAATCACAAAATAATATCTTAAAAAAAGTTTTATCTGCTATTATATATAATAACAATATTATATATATATATGATATGATACTTCATATATATATATAAAAAATAAGAACTTTCTGGAAGGTCTGTTTTATTGTGCTGCCATAATTTTACACTACCACATTTTTTGGTAGAAATATTTAGAAATATTAACTTACCTTTAAATAGTATTACCTAATAATACCTAGTAATAACTAATAATATTACCTAATAGTTTTTAGGATACTATGTTTTTCTATATTTTCTATATTTTTATTATATACCCGTTTTTTTTCTAAATATCACAATGCCATAAAGCCAATATTTTAATATACTATATATAAAAATCACAATTATGATATACTACATTAATATTTAAAAAATACAGTCATTTTCACATAGTAAGTCAAAAACTTGGACTGATGCCAGAAACATTGATTTGTCCTCCCCCTGCTTTTTTATTTTATTCATTCACTGGCCTTTTTGTAAAGTGGTCCTGCTGTTTTCTTGGTGGTCCTCCTGTGTTCCAACTTATTCACAAACCTCAGAGAAACTACATATATGCTACATATGTACGTATATGTTCCCTCAACCGACGCCTTGAAGATGGTGGCGTAAGGGACTGTCTAACAGGTCAGATCATAATCTCCCATAGTTGCTCAGCTGGGTTGGGATCCAGTGAGGGCAAAGGCCGTAGCATGTGACCTACATTGCTTATTAGCGCTAGTGCGCTAGCCAGTTAGCTTATACAGGGAATTATGATGTGTGGTACGTCATCGAGGGCAGGAGCGACCGGGAAGTCCTGAATTACTGCTGAGAAGAGATGCCGCTGATATGGTCTAGAAGTTGTTGCGCAATTCATCGTGAGACGACTTGAATCTCTGTAATCCGGCAAACCGGTTTGTTGAGTAGTTCCGGATCATTAAAGGTCAAATAAAAAAAAGTCAGGTGAGAGTTTATACAGTCTTTACGTTTGATCCCAGGATCCGGAACATGCTGAGATTTGTTTGTCGTGTAAAGAAGCATGTGCTCGCCGTGAATAGCCTGAGTTCCGCAGAAGTGTGACCGCATGGAGCTCACAAGAAAAACACCGGGCCTATAGAGAACCATTCAAAATAGCAGAACGACTTTCCAAAGAATGCTGTGGTTTAATTATGGACACCATCCAAACGCTCTTGCAAATGCATGCTTGTTTTTTCCGTAGGTGACATCACAAGCCCTCCGAGCTGTCATTTATGCGGAATCACTGAGCCTGTCGGTCACCTTTATAGGTGAGCTTCTAAACCTGGGGACTTTTTATGGGAGTTTAATGCTTCTCTGGGGGCTCAGTGGTTAATCTTTGTTAGCCGTCTGGTATTATTGATTTACTTACTGATACAGCCAGACCTTTATTACTGTAGGGCTCACTTTCCTGTTGTGTTGCCTGGTAAAACAAAGGCTTATCAAAGTGATAGTTCAGCCAAAAGCCTGTCACGGTCAGTTCAGACTACAGTGTGCTTCGGCTGGACAGTGGTGGACGAAGAACACAAGGCATGTACAGGGGATGGACAATGAAACTGAAACACCTGGTTTTAGACCACACTCATTTATTAGTATGGTGTAGGGCCTCCTTTTGCGGCCAATACAGCGTCAGTTGGTCTTTTGGGAAT
>JAMWET010007415.1:75000-80087 GCA_024036415.1 Prochilodus magdalenae | reverse complement strand
ACGCCTAGCAACATCTTAGCAACTACCTGGGATACCATAGCAACACCCTAGCTGCAGGTGTAGATACTGACGTAACCACAAAGTAACACCCTAGCAACCAGTAGCAGTACCATAGCAACCACTTAGCAACATCCTAGTAACCACATAGAATGCAACCAGCTGGCACACCGTTGCAGCCACTTAGCAATACCTTAGCGACAACCTGGGATACCATGGCAACTGTCTAGCAACACACTAGGACTCACCGAGGGTTACCATACCAATCACCATAGCATCCACCTAGCGACTCCCTAGCAACTAGCTGGGATATCCTAGCATCCTAGCCACTACTTGGTATACCATAACATCTACCTACCAATACCCTAGAAATACTCTCAGCTGGGACACCTTAAAAATGCCTAGCAACATCCTAGGAACCACATGGGATACCATAGCATCACCCTTACAACATGCTAGCAACCACCTGGAATAATCTTGCAACTACCTAACAACACTTTACTAACCGCTTGCTAGGGAACTATCTAGCAACTCCCTAGCAATCACCTGGGATACAATGGTAACTGTCCTAGCAACACCTTAGCATGCACCTGGGATACAATTGTAACTGTCCTAGCAACACCCTAGCAATCACCTGGGGTACAATGGTAACTGTCCTAGCAACACCCTAGCAATCACCTGGGATACAATGGTAACTGTCCTAGCAACACCCTAGCAATCACCTGGGACACAATGGTAACTGTCCTAGCAACACCCTAGCAAGCACCTGGGACACAATGGTAACTGTCCTAGCAACACCCTAGCAAGCACCTGGGATACAATGGTGACTGTCTAGCAACACCCTAGCAATCACCTGGGATACAATGGTAACTGTCCTAACAACACCTTAGCAAGCACCTAGGATACAATGGTAATTGTCCTAGCAACACCCTAGCAATCACCTGGGACACAATGGTGACTGTCTAGCAACACCCTAGCAATCACCTGGGGTACAATGGTAACTGTCCTAGCAACACCCTAGCAAGCACCTGGGAGACAATGGTAGCAACTCTCCTAGCAACAGAACCCTATTGAAGCAAACTGGGACACAGTATGGTTGAATTTTGGGTGAGGCGCCCTACAAAGTCACCTGAAATACACTAGCAACACCCTAGCAAGCACCTGGGATACAATGGTAACTGTCCTAGCAACACCCTAGCAATCACCTGGGATACAATGGTAACTGTCCTAGAAACACCCTAGCAATCACTGGGAATACAAATGGCTAACTGTCCTAGCAAAAACACCCTAGCAAGCACCTGGGATACTCTAGTAACTGTCAATAATGGTAACTGATACCAGAAATAGCTTGAGCAATACCTAGCAATCACCTGGGATACAATGGTGACTGTCTAGCAACACCCTAGCAATCACCTGGGGTACAATGGTAACTGTCCTAGCAACACCCTAGCGAGTACCTGAGATACAATGGTGACTGTCTAGCAACACCCTAGCAATCACCTGGGATACAATGGTAACTGTCCTAGCAACACCCTAGCAAGCACCTGGGACACAATGGTAACTGTCCTAGCAACACCCTAGCAAGCACCTGGGATACAATGGTAACTGTCCTAGCAACACCCTAGCAATCACCTGGGACACAATGGTGACTGTCTAGCAACACCCTAGTAATCACGTGGGATACAATGGTAACTGTCCTAGCAACACCCTAGCAATCACCTGGGATACAATGGTAACTGTCCTAGCAACACCCTAGCAAGCACCTGGGATACAATAGTAACTGTCCTAGCAACACCCTAGCAAGCACCTGGGGTACAATGGTAACTGTCCTAGCAACACCCTAGCAAGCACCTGGGACACAATGGTGACTGTCTAGCAACACCCTAGCAAGCACCTGGGATACAATGGTGACTGTCTAGCAACACCCTAGCAATCACCTGGGGTACAATGGTAACTGTCCTAGCAACACCCTAGCAATCACCTGGGGTACAATGGTAACTGTCCTAGCAACACCCTAGCAATCACCTGGGATACAATGCTAGCAGCACCCTAGCAAGCACCTGGGACACAATGGTAACTGTTCTAGCAACACCCTAGCAATCACCTGGGGTACAATGGTAACTGTCTTAGCAACACCCTAGCAAGCACCTGGGATACAATGGTAACTGTCCTAGCAACACCCTAGCAAGCACCTGGGATACAATGCTAGCAGCACCCTAGCAAGCACCTGGGACACAATGGTAACTGTTCTAGCAACACCCTAGCAATCACCTGGGGTACAATGGTAACTGTCTTAGCAACACCCTAGCAAGCACCTGGGATACAATGGTAACTGTCTTAGCAACACCCTAGCAATCACCTGGGGTACAATGCTAGCAGCACCCTAGCAAGCACCTGGGACACAATGGTAACTGTCCTAGCAACACCCTAGCAATCACCTGGGGTACAATGGTAACTGTCCTAGCAACACCCTAGCAAGCACCTGGGATACAATGGTGACTGTCTAGCAACACCCTAGCAATCACCTGGGATACAATGCTAGCAGCACCCTAGCAAGCACCTGGGACACAATGGTAACTGTTCTAGCAACACCCTAGCAATCACCTGGGGTACAATGGTAACTGTCTTAGCAACACCCTAGCAAGCACCTGGGATACAATGGTAACTGTCTTAGCAACACCCTAGCAATCACCTGGGGTACAATGCTAGCAGCACCCTAGCAAGCACCTGGGACACAATGGTAACTGTTCTAGCAACACCCTAGCAATCACCTGGGGTACAATGGTAACTGTCTTAGCAACACCCTAGCAATCACCTGTGGTACAATGGTAACTGTCTTAGCAACACCCTAGCAATCACCTGGGGTACAATGGTAACTGTCCTAGCAACACCCTAGCAAGCTAGTAACTGTCCTAGCAACACCCTAGCAAGCACCTGGGACACAATGGTGACTGTCTAGCAACACCCTAGCAAGCACCTGGGGTACAATGGTGACTATCCTAGCAACACCCTGGCAACCACCTGGGATACCATGGTCTGTTGGTTCAGGGTAAACTCCTGGACTCTGGGAGGCAGGATGGTGGCGGGGCTTATGCTCTGGACACACCTACCCCTAAATGACCGGTAGAACTCTAAGGTTCTACTGGAGAACCTGTATTTAGCTGTGTAGATTAGAACTAGAGCTCTGCAGGATGCCCAGTCACACCTCCTGTCCCCCCGCAGGTTTCCTGATCGTCCACTTCGTCCAGTTCGTGTTTGCGCTGCTCTTTGCGTACCTGGTGGTGCTGCCCATTCAGAAAGGAGGGTTCCTGCGCTGGTTCTCCAACCTGGCCATCCTACTGTAAGCCCACATCAGAGCACTGCCTCTTTAGCATGACCCGTCACTCTGCCTGAGCTCACCCTAAGCCTTGCTGACCCTCCTCAGGCTGACCATCTTCATAGTCATCGCTCTGGTGGTCATGCAGGTCCTGCTGGTGCAGATCTTCTTCCTGCAGGACAAGCTCTCACCTGAGGACAAAGAGAAGCCCCTCGCGCTCAACAACAGGTAACCACGGTTAAAGGGCACATGCAAAAGTTTGGGCGCCCCTGGTCATTAAGGGGTTCGTCGTGTGACCTCACGGTGATGTAACGGACCC
This sequence comes from Prochilodus magdalenae, assembly GCA_024036415.1. Taxonomy (NCBI): domain Eukaryota; kingdom Metazoa; phylum Chordata; class Actinopteri; order Characiformes; family Prochilodontidae; genus Prochilodus; species Prochilodus magdalenae. The sequence continues at coordinate 76,455 of JAMWET010007415.1, read as the reverse complement.
TCTCGTCCTCAGGAAAGCCTTTCACAACTTCAACTACTTCTTCTTCTTCTACAACGTCATCATGGGCCTGAGCAACTGTGTACTGCGGCTGCTGAACAGCTGCATCGTGGGTACCTGGCTCGTGCCCCGCATAGACCGAACCATCATGCAGCGGGGCTACGAGTCCATGGATCCAGGTAGGTCTACGTCCGCTCTGACATCCGTCAGCAGAGAAGTAGCTACACATATAAACACTGTGAGGTGGTCCAGATGTTCTGTACAGCGGTGGTGATGGGAACCAGGGTTCTCCTGGTCTAGAACACACATATAGACACTGTGTTGACTATCTAGAACCACCAGTGAACCTACACGTGTCTTCTGAGTGTGTATGGAATGTTGGTGATGAAAATCTGGAAAACCTGGGAATACTAAGTTCCTTTGGGGGACTATTTGACCTCACAGCGCCCTGCAGCATGTATCCCTCCACCATGAATGGAGTTTAAGGCTGAGATCTTCTCCACACTATCATAAACAGCGTCTCAGACATCAGGCAGCGTATTCAGAACCACCTCATGTAGGAACTTCCTGTGAGGGAGCTTTTAGAGGGGACGTCTGGTTACCTTCACCACCACTGGGAACGGTTCTGTGGCTCTCTCCTTGATGACCATCTGGAATACCTTAACAAACATCTAGCAACATCCTAACAACCACCCAGGATACCATAGCATCCCCCATGGGATACCCTAGCAACCGCCTAGCAAGTGCTTAGCAACCACCTGGGATTCAATGGCAAATGTCTAGCAACATCCTAGCAACCACCTGGGATACTGTCAAACCATCTCTCAGCCCCTGGAGCTGGAGTAGTTGTAAACGTGTAGATGTGTGTTTGTTGTTTAGACTGTTGGTTCAGGTACAAACGTAGACTGTCCCTTTAAGTCATTTCCTGTAGGCAACCAGCTGATTAATTAATTAGCTCATTAACTCATTAACTCTGTGTGTGCAGGCTACTGTACCTGGATAGGGATGATAATGGCGGATCATTACCACGGCAACCCGGTGTTGGTCTGTTTCTGCCACCTGCTGCTCAAACACACTCAGGAGAGACAGACGACTAGAGCTTACTCACAGTTCGACAGCACAGGTGGGAAATACTGGTTATTCACAATACATGCATTCATGCAACCTAGCAACCAGATGAGACAACTTAGCAGCCACCTACCAACCCCTCGGCAACCATCTGAAATATAGCTGCAACAACCAAGCAAACACCTGGAAAACCATAGAAAACACACCCTAGCAACAGCAACCACCAGAGATAACATAGCAACCACCTAGCAACCTGCCTGGGATGTCCTAGCAACCAACTAGCAATCCTCAGCCAACCGCCTGCAATATAATTGCAACAACCTAGGAACATCCTTGCAATGTTCCTAACAAACTTGCAATACCTAAGCAACCATATGGGATGCCATAGCA
>JAMWET010007415.1:55000-70000 GCA_024036415.1 Prochilodus magdalenae | reverse complement strand
CTCTGGAGTGACCAATCACGCTTCTCCGTCTGGTGATCCGATAGACGAGTCTGGGTTTGGCGGTACCAGGAGAACGGTACCGGTCTGACTGCACTGTGCCGAGTGTAGAGTTTGGTGGAGGGGAATTATGGTGTGGGGGTGGTGTTCAGGAGTTAGGCTCCGCCCCTTAGTTCCAGTGAGCGGAACTCTTAATGCTTCAGCAGACCAAGAGACTCTGGACCATTCTATGCTCCCAACTTTGTGGGGACAGTTTGGGGACGGCCCCTTCCTGTTCCAACATGACCGCACACCAGTGCACAGAGCAAGCTCCATAAAGACATGGATGAGCGAGTCTGGTGTGGAGGAACTGGACTGGCCTGCACAGAGTCCTGACCTCCACCCGATAGAACACCTTTGGGGACCTTAGAGTGGGATGAGATTAGAGTGGAGACTCAGACATCAGGCAGCGTATTCAGAGAGAGTGAGAGCTTTTTATGAGGGGAGTGACCTTCACCACCATCAGTCCAACAGGAAGTGACCTGTCAGTCCACAGAAGTGTTCTCTGGGAGAAGAGCCTCGCCATGCACACCGCCCATGCTTGGTCAGTCTAAACAACTGTAGCCATGGAAGTGAGGGCACGTGTGTGGGCGGAGCTTAAATGGGTTGGTGTGTAAGGTGTGTTTGTCCGACAGGTGGTGTGCTTCGCGGCAGTTTGTGAGGAGACTGCGCACATCGCTCAGCTGGTCGCCCGACAGAGGAACGCGAAGAAGATGGGGCGTTCTCAGCTCCTGAACTTCCAGCTGAGGGCCAAGTCGTCCCTGTTCACACACAGCGGTAACACCTACTCACATCGTTTCACCGAAGGGCTTCACCTTAGACCTAGAGCCTGCTTAAAGGAGCAATGTGAAAAACAGGGCAACCTGTCCAATTCATGCTGCAGGTGTCATATACGTACCTGACGATTGGGCAACCAATGAGAACAGAGCTAATGTACATACTTCAGCCTTAAAGGCACAATAACAAAAACAGCCGGTTTAAAGGAGCAATGTGTAAGATGGGGCAACCTGTCCAATTCATACTGCAGGTGTCATATACGCACCTGACGATTGGGCAGCCAATCAGAACAGAGCTAATGTACATACTTCAGCCTTAAAGGCCCAATAACAAAAACAGCCGGTTTAAAGGAGCAATGTGAAAAACGGGGCAACCTGTCCAATTCATGCTCCAGACAGAAAGTGGGCAACATATCACTAGACCGGTGGTACGTACGCCTTTTCCATTGGTCAGCCAGTCAAAACAGAGCTAATTTACATACTTCAGCCTTAAAGGTACAGTAACAAAAACAGTCTGCTTAAAGGAGCCATATTGAATATTGTGCAACCTGTTCATTTCATAATCCGAATAGAAAAAAGTAAATGTATTAACAGGAAGTTGTTCGTATACGTCACTACGATTGGGCAGCCAATCAGAACAGAGCTAATGTACATGCATCAGCCTTAAAGGGACAGTAAGAAAAACAGCCTGATTAAAGGAGCCATGTGTAAGATGGCACAACCTATCAAATTCATACCCCAAACAGAAAGTGGGTGACATATCACCAGAAAGGTGTTACATACGTCCCTCAGATTGAGCAGCCAGTCAGAACCGAGCTAATTTACATGATTCAGCCATAAAGGGACAGTAACAAAAACAGCCTGTTTAAAGGAGCCATGTGTAAGATGGTGCAGCCGGGATGCTAGCTCACTAGCCTAGCCTCTAGTCTCGTAATACCACTGTGTGCCTGAAGGGGCGATAGCGGGTCACTGTTAGCATGCTAACTTAGCTCTGCACCACCGCACATGTGTTTGACACAGTGTCCAAACCGAGACGCTGGGAAATGGGCAGGTCAGAGCGCTTCAGGCCGTTTTGAACTGAGCTAGCTGTAGCCGGAAGTGTTGGGACATTTCCACACCTGCCCCTACCTCACCTCACCCCACCTCCAGTGAAAGCGGTGTACGTGTATCTTCTGCTCACGTTCTGCTTGTGTGTGTGTCTTTGTGAAGCTAAGCCACGCTCGTCCCTGCGTCAGCCTGGACACATGACCCGTCCCACGCACAGCTCCGCCTCGCAGTCGGCGAGTTTGCGGCGCGACTCCCAAGGAGAGCAGCGCCGGGTTTACTTCAACAGCGTTCAGTCCAGCAGAGCTCCTGCCGCCCAGACCATGAGGTCCTCAAGGTTAGTGACACGTGGACGACTAGTCCAGTATCATACACCATCCATCATGCGTCTCGAGACCCCACAGACCTCTACCTTGTTCCACCTTAAGCGTGCAGCAGCTATTAGGATAGTGCCTCCACTGCCAGTATGTGACCTGAGGCACTATTTAAGGTGGAATGATGAAATTCAAGAAGGCATGAAGCTGTCGAGTAGGATGCTGGAGCTTCAGCCCCTGTTACTGAGGGCCTCTGGGTGTTATAGGAGGTGATTCACTCTGGAGTTATTACTGAGCAGGCTGTAAAAACTACAGACATGTCCGATTCTCCCTGGAGGTCAAAGGTCATCACTCAAATTCCACCACATCCCTGAGTAATAGTATACCTGCTCAAATCAGGTGTACCTGAATGTGGTTGTTCCTTAATGGGCCACACTTCTGTACCCGGATCCCTGTAGGTATGTTTGTTGGTTTGTTTGTGTGTGGTTAGGGTTGGTGAGGTTGGTGATGTTGATGATGTCGTTTTCCACAAGCACGTTTGTTCATTTTCCATACTTGCGTTTTCCCCCTCTGGTTTTAGGTCAGTCAGGAGCGCAGCCTTAGCCTGCACGTTCCAGAGAACTCAGCAGTCCAAGGACAGTCAGCTTGCAGGTGTGTGTTGGGCCATCTCTCTGTGGGTGTGTGGTGCGTCGGGTCTCCTCTGTCAGGGGGAGGGGTAGGCGTGTTTGGTTGCCTCTGTCTGCAGGGCGTGTTGGACCACTTCCGGCTTTTTGGGGGGGGCGTGTCGGGCTGCCTCTGTGTGTCGGGCCGCCTCTGTCTGCAGGGTGTGTCTGGCCACCTCTGCCTTTGTGGTGGGGGTCGTGGCGGGCCGCCTCTGTCTGCAGGGTGGCGTGGCGGGCCGCCTCTGTCTGCGGGGCGCGTCGGGCCGCCTCTGTCTGCGGGGCGCGTCGGGCCGCCTCTGTCTGCGGGGCGCGTCGGGCCACCTCTGGCTTTGTGTCGGGGGGGGTCGGGGGTCGTGTCGGGTCGCCTCTGTCAGGGGGGAGGGCTAGGCATGTCGGGCCGCCTCTGTCTGTAGGGCGTGTCGGACCGCTTCCGGCTTTGTGTGTGGGGGGGGGGGGCGTGTCGGGCTGCCTCTGTCTGACGGGCCGCCTCTGTCTGCGGGGCGGCGTGTCGGGCCGCCTCTGTCTGCGGGGCGGCGTGTCGGGCCGCCTCTGTCTGCGGGGCGGCGTGTCGGGCCGCCTCTGTCTGCAGGGCGTGGCGGGCCGCCTCTGTCTGCAGGGGGGCGTGGCGGACCGCCTCTGTCTGCCGGGCGTGGCGGACCGCCTCTGTCTGCAGGGCGGCGTGTCGGGCCGCCTCTGTCTGCAGGGGGGCGTGTCGGGCCGCCTCTGTCTGCGGGGGGGCGTGTCGGGCCGCCTCTGTCTGCGGGGGGGCGTGTCGGGCCGCCTCTGTCTGCAGGGGGGCGTGTCGGGCCGCCTCTGTCTGCGGGGCGTGTCGGGCCGCCTCTGTCTGCGGGGCGTGTCGGGCCGCCTCTGTCTGCAGGGGGGGCGTGTCGGGCCGCCTCTGTCTGCAGGGGGGCGTGTCGGGCCGCCTCTGTCTGCGGGGCGCGTCGGGTGTGTACAGCTCTGCTCAGTGTGGTCTGTTTCGGTCTTCCTGCAGGTCAGCAGAGGCCTGCGCAGGGCGCTGCGGATGGGAGCGGCGCACTGCCTCTGGTTCAGAGTCGGATTAAACAGCTCCTTCAGAAGTACTGCAGCGGCGTCTGGCTCTCCAAGCTGCCTCAGCTCTACAGAGACATGTTCCAGCAGGACCTGCCTTCCAGTGCGCAGTCACAGCTGGAGAGGTGGACGCACATCTGCACTGTGAGAACAAACCCTTACAGCTCGTTGTGTGTCTCGGGAATGGTATCTAGACGGGGGCAGACAGCCGAGTGTGCAGAGATCAGTTCTCCCACACCTCCTTCTGGGTGCAGCTGTTCTGTTCGGTGCTAGACCATTAACAGACTCCGGACGTGTCCTGGCTGATGGACTGTACTGGGGATGAAAGGGGGAACCCACATTTGGACGGTGAGGTCTGAACCCTCGCTCCTTGTCTCCTCTCGTTGTCAGGTGGAGCAGCCAAGCTGTAGTAACAGTGCTGTACGTTTGGTGTATCCTGCTGAAGAGGCGACTCGTGGCGAGGGATCCCCAGCCTCTCAGAAACGCACCGTAACCCCCACCACACCGAAATCTTCTCCGGTTAGACATTCTCTCCCACAGTCTCCCGTTTCTCCTACTCTGAAACTGCTCAGTCCGTTCAGCCAGAAGCTCTCCACTTCTGGGAATGGTAAGTGGCTGCAGCTCACTGGTGTTGCCTCACAGAGTGGTTGGTGGGTGATATTTATATATATAAATATATATATAATATATATATATAATATATACATACATACATACACACTTAATTTTTAAAAATATATATATTTTTAATTTTTTTTATTGAATTCATATATATTTTTATACAAAATATAAAAAAATGTGTGTGTGTATATATATATGTATATATATATATATATATATATATATATATATATATATATATATATATATATATATATAAATTGATTTATTTGACTGTTATAAATACATATCATTTAATTAAAGAAATTCATTATGTATATTTTATTATTAGCAGTAGTAGTAGTCATAGCAGTAGTGGTAGTAGTAGCAGTAGCTGTAGTGGTGGTGGTAGTAGTAGTCATAGCAGTAGTGGTGGTGGTAGTAGTAGTAGTAGTCATAGCTGTAGTGGTGGTGGTAGTAGTAGTCATAGCAGTAGTGGTGGTGGTAGTAGTAGTCATAGCTGTAGTGGTGGTGGTAGTAGTAGTAGTGTAAATGTAGTAATAGTGGTGGTGGTGGTAGTAGTAGTAGTGTAAATGTAGTAATAGTGGTGGTGGTGGTAGTTGTAGTGGTGGTAGCAGTAGTAGTGATGGTGGTGGTGGTGGTAGTTGTAGTGGTGGTAGCAGTAGTAGTGATGGTGGTGGTGGTGGTAGTTGTAGTGGTGGTAGCAGTAGTAGTGATGGTGGTGGTGGTGGTGGTAGTTGTAGTGGTGGTAGTAGCAGTAGTAGTGATGGTGGTGGTGGTGGTGGTGGTAGTTGTAGTGGTGGTAGTAGCAGTAGTAGTGATGGTGGTGGTGGTGGTGGTAGTTGTAGTGGTGGTAGTAGCAGTAGTAGTGATGGTGGTGGTGGTGGTAGTTGTAGTGGTGGTAGTAGCAGTAGTAGTGATGGTGGTGGTGGTAGTTGTAGTGGTGGTAGTAGCAGTAGTAGTGATGGTGGTGGTGGTAGAAGCAGTAGTAGTATCAGTAGTAGTTTATATGGGACAGTAGGAGTAACACTAAGTGAGTAGTAGTAGTAGTGTAAATGTGGTGGTGGTGGTGGTGGTGGTGGTAGAAGCAGTAGTAGTATCAGTAGTAGTTTATATGGGACAGTAGGAGTAACACTAAGTGAGTAGTAGTAGTAGTGTAAATGTGGTGGTGGTGGTGGTGGTGGCGGTGGTAGTAGAAGCAGTAGTAGTGATGGTGGTGGTAGTAGTAGTAGTGGTGGTGGTGGTGGTAGTAGTAGTAGTAGTGGTGGTGGTGGTGGTGGTAGTAGCAGTAGTAGTAGTGGTGGTGGTGGTGGTGGTGGTAGTAGCAGTAGTAGTGATGGTGGTGGTGGTAGTAGCAGTAGTAGTGATGGTGGTGGTGGTGGCGGTGGTAGTAGAAGCAGTAGTGGTGGTGGTGGTGGCGGTGGTAGTATCAGTAGTAGTTTATATGGGACAGTATGAGTAACACTAAGTGAGTAGTAGTGTAAATGTAGTAGTAGTGGTGGTGGTGGTAGTTGTAGTGGTGGTAGTAGTAGTAGTAGTGATGGTGGTGGTGGTGGTGGTGGTGGCGGTGGTAGTAGAAGCAGTAGTGGTGGTGGTGGTGGCGGTGGTAGTATCAGTAGTAGTTTATATGGGACAGTATGAGTAACACTAAGTGAGTAGTAGTGTAAATGTAGTAGTAGTGGTGGTGGTGGTAGTTGTAGTGGTGGTAGTAGTAGTAGTAGTGGTGGTGGTGGTAGTTGTAGTGGTGGTAGTAGTAGTAGTAGTGGTGGTGGTGGTGGTGGTGGTGGTGGTAGTAGCAGTAGTAGTGGTGGTGGTGGTGGTGGTAGTAGCAGTAGTAGTGGTGGTGGTGGTGGTAGTAGCAGTAGTGGTGGTGGTGGTGGTAGTAGCAGTAGTAGTAGTAGTGGTGGTGGTGGTGGTGGTGGTAGTAGCAGTAGTAGTGGTGGTGGTGGTGGTAGTAGCAGTAGTAGTGGTGGTGGTGGTGGTGGTAGTAGCAGTAGTAGTGGTGGTGGTGGTGGTGGTAGTAGTAGCAGTAGTAGTGGTGGTGGTAGTAGTAGTAGTGGTGGTGGTGGTGGTGGTGGTAGTAGCAGTAGTAGTAGTGGTGGTGGTGGTGGTGGTAGTAGTAGCAGTAGTAGTGGTGGTGGTAGTAGCAGTAGTAGTGATGGTGGTGGTGGTGGTAGTAGCAGTAGTAGTGGTGGTGGTGGTGGTGGTAGTAGTAGCAGTAGTAGTGGTGGTGGTAGTAGCAGTAGTAGTGATGGTGGTGGTGGTGGTAGTAGCAGTAGTAGTATCAGTAGTAGTTTATATGGGACAGTATCAGTAACACTAAGTGAGTACACTGTGACTCTTCCTCTCCTCCAGACACCCCTAAATCCTCCGTCACCTCCGACTCCCTGAGCCAGTCTCTGCTCACCCCGCCCTCCTCGCCCCCTCCACCTGTGCCGGTGTCTCCAGCCTTAAAGCAGAAGCTGCGGGAGCTGCTGGATACGTACAGTCACGGCCTGTGGGCCCACGCGCTGCCCCGCCTCTTCCAGGAGGCCTTCAGGTACCACCAAGAGCGAATGAGTCACGGACCACTCTCTCAGCCTGCCGCACCCCCCACACACACCTCTCTCAGCCTGCCGCATCCCCCCACACACACCTCTCTCAGCCTGACTCCTCCCCCCACACACACCTCTCTCAGCCTGACTCATCCCCCAACACACCTCTCTCAGCCTGACGCGTCCCCCCACACACCTCTCTCAGCCTGACGCGTCCCCCCCACACACCTCTCTCAGCCTGACTCATCCCCCAACACACCTCTCTCAGCCTGACTCATCCCCCCACACACCTCTCTCAGCCTGCCGCGTCCCCCCACACACACCTCTCTCAGCCTGACTCCTCCCCCCACACACCTCCCTCAGCCTGACACGCCCCTTTCCTCCTCAGGTGTGACTTTCCGGAGCATGTGCTGGACGACCTGTCAGTGCTGGCTGACACCTGCGAGGTCGAGTACCCGATGCCGGAGAACCGTAGCAAGGCGATCCTGTACGCGCTGCCGAACGTCACCCAACCCCCACCCCGCCCACAGCCACGCTCCCTCCTCATCGCCCACTGTGGCAACCCAGAGGTGCCAGCGCTGCCCGTGCCCAAAGAGGAGTTCCCCTCGGTGCTGGTGATGGAGGCCAGCAGCACCAACGTCATATTCAGGTAAGTCGTCCTCAGGTAAACATCACGCACCTGCTTCCATGATGTCACGGTGTCTGGTTCCCTGACGCCGGTGTTCAGGCACCAGCTTCCCTGACGTAGGTGTTAGGGCGACCGGCATCACCCTCTTTTCCTCCACCTGGCTGCGCTAGTTACTCTTGAACAAAGGTTGGTGATGTATAGGTGTTAAGTAGTGTGCAGGTCCTTGGTGTTTGTCGCTTCCTGCTTAGGTACGTGGGTGAGGACTATTCCAAGGCTCTGGAGAAGATGGAGGAGGCCATGTTGGAGTTTTACCGCGGCGAAGGGGCGGGGCTTTCTCTCCCGTCTCCCGCTATTGGTCAGCTGGTGGCGGTGGCCATGGAGGATGACGTTGTACTCCGAGCCCAGGTGCACCAGGTCACCGCAGACGGCGTTAAGGTACGAGAGACCACCAGCACCTCAGGAGTGTTTAGACACTGTGTCCACTGTTAATGGCTTCTGTTTCTGGCCGTGTTCAGGTGCTCTGTGTGGACCACGGTTTCTCAGAGGTTGTGGACCGGGGTAAACTCCTCCAGCTCACTGACCGCTTCCTCGCGCTGCCCTTCCAGGCCACCAGCTGCCAACTCGCAGGTAACGCTGCCCGCGTGTTGATGGCGGCGCTGACCTCACCCGTGTGTCTGTGCACCTCCTAATGTTGGAATCCCGATCCGTGCGTTAGGTCTGGAGCCGTTCAGCGAGGACCCGGCGGTGCTGAAGAGGCTGGAGTCTATCGCCTGTGGGCGGACGCTGTTGGCCGAGATGGTGGAGCGGGAGGCCACGCCCCTCGTGGTGCTGTATGACACGTCACAGCAGACCGACGTTAACGTGAACTCCGCCTGCCTTCAGGCCCTGCAGGACAGAACGATGGAGAACCCCCTTCAGGTCAGCACCTCGGTGGACCCGGTTCTTTAATTGACCCGTGCAGCTTCCTTCATTCAGCCTCAGCGCCCGAGCGTGAGCGGCCCTCCCACAGTGCCCCACCGTTCCTTTCCTCTGATGATTTTCAGCCTCTCGTTTGGCTTGTTTAGGTGGTGGAGCTACTTGAGTGCGTAGGTGATGAGGTCGCAGGTAAGCTCCTCCCCTGATGGCTCCTCTGTGTGAGCTGCAGAGTCGAACAGAGCACCACCACTCCTGTGTGAACTAGATCATCCTGGAGGTCCTTTGCTGCCGTAGGGGGGTTTTGCTTTGCCTTGCTGGCCGGTCTGAAAGCAGTTCCGTCTGGGGAGTCTTCCTGGTCTTGCTGGGTTGCTACACAGGGCTCTAGAGTGCGACCAATTTGGTCGCACATGCGACCTAATTTCTCAATTGTGCGACTAACAAAAATCTGAGGTGGTACCAGTGCGACCAGCCGTTCGATAGGGCAAAAAAGACTCTGAAAGTCTCCCTGTGGTTAAAAACAGACACACATCAGGCCCATTTCGTGGTCTAAACCAATCAAAGATAGCGAAGGGCGGGACCCCGGAGCGCCGTCAGCACTGAGTGATAGTACGTTCAGTGAACGAATCAGTGAGTGAACGGGAGCCCTCAGTTCAGTGAACGAATCACTGAGCAAGCACAGTTCCCTCGCAATGAGAGTCTCCGCCACCAGATTCGCGGGTGATTCAGTGAGGAAGTGATTCGGTTCCTTATGTTTACTCAAATGATTCGTTCATTCGAACGAATCGTTCGCGAACGACACAACACTAGCAGTCAGACAGAGCGGTGAGTAGCCTAGGCCCGTCAGATAAACAGAGCGGGTGTAGCTGCGGATGGCGAGAGACGGTGAAAAGAATGATTTACAACATTTTGGTTAAGAATGTTAAGTTCAGGCCTGGTCCGTTCGAAAATTGTTAACCTGGGAGGCTGATGGCTCCGTGTCAGAGCGTTGGTTATGTCAAGCCCTGGTCCGGAGACGGCATCAGATAACTAGCCACATACGATCGACTCCGAGTCACAGCCTGCACTGACTGTAAGGAGTGTGGGAAGACCATGGCCGGCAGTAGTGCGTTTGTGACTGGTTCTAATACATTTAGAATTGAAGCGCTGAAAAAGCACAGCGCATCTATCAAACACATTACACGCCCGACAAATGCACTGCCCAAGTGTTACCTTTACTGTAGAACTGTGCTTCAAATAAAGCACTTTATGTTGACCACATTATTAGTTAATCATTTACAAGTCAATGTTGCGTATATGGACAGCGATTAAAAAAAAGAAAAGAAAAAGTGAACATGTAAAACTGCTGTTCTGAATGTGATGCAGTTGAAAATTTGGGTGCACCTAACTTTGGTGCTGGTGCACCTAAGAAAAAACGTTAGGCGCACCAGTGCAACCAGTTCAAAAAGTTAGTCTAGAGCCCTGCTACGCCCTCTCTGTATAAAGGTCTTGCTAGACAGTGGAGCACTTCATTGAGAGGCTTACGAATTTTTTTTTTTTTTGCAGGTGAACAGTTTGTACTCCGACGTCTGTGTGACGGACGTGTGTTCAGACGGGAGTGTGTACTGCCAGCTGCCGTCCCGTGGCCTGGCCAAGCTCCGAGACCTCATGGGCAAGATTGAGTCGTATCTTCTCTCTCAGGTACCCAGCAGAACCTGAGCGTGTCCCTGTCCGGACAGGGGAGTACCTGTAAAGCGGTGTGACCCACACCGGCGTCATTAAAACGGCGTCTTTTTACCGAAAGCGGTTTTACAGGCCGAATGATTTGGGTTGCCGAACTTTCGGTGCGTCCCTAGCGAGGACCGCTGGGTCTGGGCTGGAGGAGCTCAGTGAATAACCCCTGTCAGATCTCACAGCGTGTGTTTGTGCAGGTGACGTGGGAGCTGCTGGTGTCTCGGCCGTTCTGTGGTAAAGTGTGCCTGGCTCGACACACGGGCAGATGGGCCAGAGTGGAGGTAAGCATGGCGGCCTGCTGCAGCGTTACCTGCCCCGTGTTCCTGTTCGGGGTTTAGTGATTCATTGTGATATGTTGTGACTGAGAGTGGGTTTGGTGTGTGGTGTGAGGTGTAGAGGGACTGTGAGCGGGTGTGAGGTGTAGAGGGACTGAGAGCGGGTTTGGTGTGAGGTGTAGAGGGACTGTGAGCGGATGTGATGTGAGGTGTGGAGTGACTGTGAGCGGGTGTGATGTGAGGTGTGGAGTGACTGTGAGCGGGTGTGATGTGAGGTGTGGAGTGACTGTGAGCGGGTGTGATGTGAGGTGTGGAGTGACTGTGAGCGGGTTTGGTGTGAGGTGTAGAGGGACTGTGAGTGAGTTTGGTGTGAGGTATAGAGGGACTGAGAGCGGGTGTGAGGTGTAGAGGGACTGAGAGCGGGTGTGAGGTGTAGAGGGACTGAGAGCGGGTGTGATGTGAGGTGTAGAGGGACTGAGAGCGGGTGTGAGGTGTAGAGGGACTGAGAGCAGGTGTGATGTGAGGTGTAGAGGGACTGTGAGCGGGTGTGAGGTGTAGAGGGACTGTGAGCGGGTGTGATGTGAGGTGTAGAGGGACTGTGAGCGGGTGTGAGGTGTAGAGGGACTGTGAGCGGGTGTGATGTGAGGTGTAGAGGGACTGAGAGCGGGTGTGAGGTATAGAGTGACTGTGAGCAGGTTTGGTGTGAGGTATAGAGTGACTGTGAGCGGGTGTGAGGTATAGAGTGACTGTGAGCAGGTTTGGTGTGAGGTATAGAGTGACTGTGAGCGGGTGTGGTGTGAGGTATAGAGTGACTGTGAGCGGGTGTGGTGTGAGGTATAGAGTGACTGAGCGGGTGTGAGGTATAGAGTGACTGTGAGCGGGTGTGAGGTATAGAGTGACTGTGAGCGGGTGTGAGGTATAGAGTGACTGTGAGCGGGTGTGGTGTGAGGTATAGAGGGACTGTGAGCGGGTGTGGTGTGAGGTATAGAGGGACTGTGAGCGGGTGTGGTGTGAGGTGTAGAGGGACTGAGAGCGGGTGTGAGGTATAGAGGGACTGTGAGCAGGTGTGATGTGAGGTGTAGAGGGACTGAGAGCGGGTGTGAGGTATAGAGTGACTGTGAGCGGGTGTGGTGTGAGGTATAGAGTGACTGAGCGGGTGTGGTGTGAGGTATAGAGGGACTGTGAGCGGGTTTGGTGTGAGGTATAGAGTGACTGAGCGGATGTGAGGTATAGAGTGACTGTGAGCGGGTGTGGTGTGAGGTATAGAGTGACTGAGAGCGGGTGTGAGATATAGAGGGACTGAGAGTGGGTTTGGTGTGAGGTGTAGAGGGACTGAGAGTGGGTGTGGTGTGAGGTGTAGAGGGACTGAGAGTGGGTGTGGTGTGAGGTATAGAGGGACTGTGAGTGGGTGTGGTGTGAGGTATAGAGTGACTGAGCGGATGTGGTGTGAGGTATAGAGTGACTGTGAGCGGGTGTGAGGTATAGAGTGACTGAGAGCGGGTGTGGTGTGAGGTATAGAGGGACTGTGAGCGGGTGTGGTGTGAGGTGTAGAGGGACTGAGAGCGGGTATGAGGTATAGAGTGACTGTGAGCGGGTGTGAGGTATAGAGTGACTGTGAGCGGGTGTGGTGTGAGGTATAGAGCCACTGTGAGCGGGTGTGGTGTGAGGTATAGAGTGACTGTGAGCGGGTGTGAGGTATAGAGTGACTGAGAGCGGGTGTGAGGTGTAGAGTGACTGAGAGCGGGTGTGGTGTGAGGTATAGAGCCACTGTGAGCGGGTGTGGTGTGAGGTATAGAGTGACTGTGAGCGGGTGTGAGGTATAGAGTGACTGAGAGCGGGTGTGAGGTATAGAGTGACTGAGAGCGGCTGTGGTGTGAGGTATAGAGTCACTGTGAGCGGTGTGGTGCGGGTCGCTGACTCTGAGCGGTTCTCTGGTTGTCAGGTCATTAACCTCCACGGGAGTCGAGTCCTGGACGTCCGGTTTGTGGATCTGGGTCTTCCTGCTTCTCTGGAGGTCAGCGAGCTCCGGGAAATCCCTCCGGTGTTCCTCAGAGAGCTCCTCACCATCCCGCCTCAGGTACCGCACAGCCCGTATGACCCCGCAAGGGTGGGTTTTAGGTGGGGTAGTGGAGCCACCAGCCTGCTGCTGGGGCTGTGAACCTGTGAGCGCAGTGTGGGCGGAGTGGGCAGTGAGCACAGCTGCCCATGGGTGGAGCCGCCCTGTGAGCAGAGCCACCGGTGTGTGGCTTGGGCTGTGAACCTGTGAGCGCAGTGTGGGCACAGCTGCCCATGGGTGGAGCCGACAGCAGGCAGAGTGGAGCGCGAGGCCGTGAGTGCAGCTGCCCGGGTTGGTTTGTTTGTTTACAGGTGGAGAAGCGTTGTTTACTGATTGTTTAGATGGAGGGTTTGTTTGTTTACAGGTGGAGAAGCGTTGTTTACTGATTGTTTAGATGGAGGGTTTGTTTGTTTACAGGTGGAGAAGCGTTGTTTACTGATTGTTTAGGTGGAGGGTTTGTTTGTTTACAGGTGGAGAAGCGTTGTTTACTGATTGTTTAGGTGGAGGGTTTGTTTGTTTACAGGTGGAGAAGCGTTGTTTACTGATTGTTTAGGTGGAGGGTTTGTTTGTTTACAGGTGGAGAAGCGTTGTTTACTGATTGTTTAGATGGAGGGTTTGTTTGTTTACAGGTGGAGAAGCGTTGTTTACTGATTGTTTAGATGGAGGGTTTGTTTGTTTACAGGTGGAGAAGCGTTGTTTACTGATTGTTTAGGTGGAGGGTTTGTTTGTTTACAGGTGGAGAAGCGTTGTTTACTGATTGTTTAGGTGGAGGGTTTGTTTGTTTACAGGTGGAGAAGCGTTGTTTACTGATTGTTTAGGTGGAGGGTTTGTTTGTTTACAGGTGGAGAAGCGTTGTTTACTGATTGTTTAGATGGAGGGTTTGTTTATTTACAGGTGGAGAAGCGTTGTTTAATGAATGTTTAGCAGGAGGGTTTGTTAGTTTAAGCATTGTTTAGGTGGAGTGTATGTTTGTTTACATGTGGAGAAGCTTGTTTACTGATTGTTTAGGTGGAGGGTTTTTACTGATTTGTTTACAGGTGGAGAAGCGTTGTTTACTGATTGTTTAGATGGAGGGTTTGTTTGTTTACAGGTGGAGAAGCGTTGTTTACTGATTGTTTAGATGGAGGGTTTGTTTGTTTACAGGTGGAGAAGCGTTGTTTACTGATTGTTTAGGTGGAGGGTTTGTTTGTTTACTGATTGTTTAGGTGGAGGGTTTGTTTGTTTACAGGTGGAGAAGCGTTGTTTACTGATTGTTTAGGTGGAGGGTTTGTTTGTTTACAGGTGGAGAAGCGTTGTTTACTGATTGTTTAGATGGAGGGTTTGTTTGTTTACAGGTGGAGAAGCGTTGTTTACTGATTGTTTAGATGGAGGGTTTGTTTGTTTACAGGTGGAGAAGCGTTGTTTACTGATTGTTTAGATGGAGGGTTTGTTTGTTTAAAGGTGGAGAAGCGTTGTTTACTGATTGTTTAGGTGGAGGGTTTGTTTGTTTACAGGTGGAGAAGCGTTGTTTACTGATTGTTTAGGTGGAGGGTTTGTTTGTTTACAGGTGGAGAAGCGTTGTTTACTGATTGTTTAGATGGAGGGTTTGTTTGTTTACAGGTGGAGAAGCGTTGTTTACTGATTGTTTAGATGGAGGGTAGGGTTTGTTTGTTTACAGGTGGAGAAGCGTTGTTTACTGATTGTTTAGATGGAGGGTTTGTTTGTTTACAGGTGGAGAAGCGTTGTTTACTGATTGTTTAGATGGAGGGTTTGTTTGTTTACAGGTGGAGAAGCGTTGTTTACTGATTGTTTAGATGGAGGGTAGGGTTTGTTTGTTTACAGGTGGAGAAGCGTTGTTTACTGATTGTTTAGATGGAGGGTTTGTTTGTTTACAGGTGGAGAAGCGTTGTTTACTGATTGTTTAGATGGAGGGTTTGTTTGTTTACAGGTGGAGAAGCGTTGTTTACTGATTGTTTAGATGGAGGGTTTGTTTGTTTACAGGTGGAGAAGCGTTGTTTACTGATTGTTTAGGTGGAGGGTTTGTTTGTTTGTTTACAGGTGGAGAAGCGTTGTTTACTGATTGTTTAGGTGGAGGGTTTGTTTGTTTACAGGTGGAGAAGCGTTGTTTACTGATTGTTTAGGTGGAGGGTTTGTTTGTTTACAGGTGGAGAAGCGTTGTTTACTGATTGTTTAGGTGGAGGGTTTGTTTGTTGACAGGCCGTGAAGTGCCGCCTCACGGAGCTGGACGGAAGCGCGTGGCCCCCTGATGCCGTCCTGTGGCTCAGGGAGACGCTGCTGAACGCGGACGACTGCAGCATGAAGGTGGGTAGCTGACTGGATGCGCCGTGCGGCTGACTCGCTGACTCACTGCCTCGCTGGGCTGTTTACCTTTAGAAGCCT
>JAMWET010007415.1:27500-50000 GCA_024036415.1 Prochilodus magdalenae | reverse complement strand
ACTTGCTGTTGTCTGATGGACGCTGCCTGATGGGCAGTACCACACATGACAGCGGGGCCATCGCCTCTTGTTTCTGAGTGTGACCCCGCCCCCTCCTCCTTGGAGCGGAGTTAGAAGGGGTAGTGGTTGAAATCTCCGCCCTATGAAATGGGACCACCCTTCTAGAACCGGATCCGTCATCAGGTGACAGTACTGACAGGACATCAGTCGCCCAGGAAACACGAGCCCAGACAGAACCTACAGGACTTCATTACCAGGCTGCTAGCGGTGCTCTGTAGGCGACGGTGACGGAGCAGAGGAGGGTGGAGTTCTGCTCCTCACTGCTTAAACACAATTACGGCTCTGACTTCAGAGGGGAGCGGGGGGGCAATTATTTATTACCACCGCCCAGAGTTCTTCAGTGCTATGAAGCTGAACCGAGCTTTTAAATCTCCAGCCAATTTCCCTGTTCCACCTTAAATGGTGCCGTGACCCCAGGTACCAGAACGTAACGGCTGCACCGTTTAAGGTGGAACGGGGAATTCCGCTAGGTAGCGCCGAGACATCAGCGCATGATCTTTACACGGGTTATGAAGAAAATTACTATAATACGCTGTTACCATGGTGATCTTACAGTCGGAGGGCATTCTGGGAATTCTCTCATAACACTCTGTTTGGAGTGTGCCTGTGAAACATCTCTGTTTGAGGGGCCATGGAGCCCTAACACTTCACCCTACCCCTCAGCCCTGCCCCTACCGCGATCCTTATCACCACGTCACCGTCACCATTCCCAATCCCACACCTCCTCCTGGGAACTTCAGCGGAGAGCTCTGCTGCCCCGTACGTATGGTGAAAACTGATTTCTTCGTTCTGTTCCTTTTTACTTCACACTTTTAGTGTTAAAATCTCCCGTCTGAGTTCACCTTCATCAGACGCATCAGTTCAATACCAGCGAAGCTCCACACGCTTTATAGGGCCGGTTCAGAGAAATCTAAACAGGCAGTAAAAGTAAAACCTTAAAATTCTATATTCCAAAAAAGATTCAGAGCAGTTATATTGTCTCTAAGCACAGCCGTTTCATAAAGTCTGTTTATTAAGCTACTGCTCAGTGTTTTTATTTATTTATATAATAATCTTTAGCAGGATGAAAAACAGTAAGTGTGTGTTTTTGTTAATTCAGATATTTTTGGTGAAAGTTAAAAATAAACAAAAAAAATTAAAATAGTGTTCTTAAAAAAGTAGTTTTAAAAGATCTAAATTTGTTTGTAAACTAAAAATAAAAAAAGAAAAAATTATTAAAACCAAAAAAGTAAGTCTTTTTTTCTAGACAGTGTAGTGAATTTGTGTGTGTGTGTGTATGTGTGTGTGTCTTTGTGTGTGTGTGTGTGTGTGTGTCTGTGTGTGGGGGAGTGTGTGTGTGTGGGGGAGTGTGTGTGTGTGTGTGTGTGTGTGTGTGTGGGGGGGAGTGTGTGTTTGTGTGTAAGAGTGTGTGTGTGTGTGTGTGTTTGTGTGTGTGTGTGTGTGTTTGAGTGTGAGTGTGTGAGTTTGAGTGTGTGAGTGTGTGTTTGAGTGTGAGTGTGTGTTTGAGTGTGTGTGTGTATGTATGAGTGTGTGTGTGTGTCTGTGTGTGTGTGTGTGTGGGGGGGTGTGTGTGTGTGTGTGTGTGTGTGTGTGTGTAAGAGTGTGTGTGTGTGTGTGTGTGGGGGAGTGTGTGTTTGAGTGTGAGTGAGTTTGAGTGTGTTTGAGTGTGTGTGAGTGTGTGTTTGAGTGTGTGTGAGTGTGTGTTTGAGTGTGTGTGTGTTTGTGTGTAGTGTGTATGTATGTGTGTGTGTGTATGTATGAGTGTGTATGAGTGTGTGTGTGTGTGTGTGTGTGTGAGTATGAGTGTGTATGAGTGTGTGTGTGTGTGTGTGTGTGTGTGTGTGTGAGTATGAGTGTGTATGAGTGTGTGTGTGTGTGTGTGTGTGTGTATGAGTGTGTATGTGTGTGTGTGTGTGTATGAGTGAGTGTGTGTGTGTTTGAGTGTGTGTGTGTGTGTATGAGTGAGTGTGTGTAGTGTGTGTGTGTGTGTTTGAGTGTGTGTGAGTGTGTGTGTGTGTGTGTGTGTGTGTGTATGAGTGTGATTGAGTGAGTGTGTGTGTGTGTGTGTGTGTGTTTGAGTGTGTGTGTGTACATTTATTTATTTTTGAAAATTTTCAGATTTTTAAACTATTTTTTGTTGTTGTTTTTTTGTTTTATTTTTTTAATAATAACTCGCCCCTCCCCCCGCCCCCTCCCTTTTCTCCTCGTGTAGCTGATCAGCCAGGCAGGACCTGCTGTTCACTGTTTCACCGCAGGAGCCGTAACCCCGCCAGGGAGCCTCCAGGTCATCAGCCCGCTCGGCGTGCGCAGCGTCGGGGTTGTGAAGTTCCCTCGGACGCTTAGACGCTCCTTGTAAGTAAAACAGGGCCATGGCAGCGTGGTGACATCACTTGATTGACAGCAGCAGGCTCTGAGAGGCCGGACCGGAGGGGTGTGCCTTGCCGGGAGTGGGCGTGGCCTCAGTAACTTTCCTCCCGTGGAGCGGAGTGAGAGTAGTAGAGCTGCAGGGCTTTCAGAAGTTTGGGGTAAAGTGGTGGCAGCGCGAGAGGGAGCAGGGCTGCGGAGCTGTGCGGACCCTTCTCTGCCGGGTGGGTGTGTGTGTGCGTGCGGGTGTGTGTTTCCTGTGCAGTGTGTTCAGAGTGGACTCGGACGCCGGCCGCCTGCTGCAGCACCTCGGAGCGAGTTGGCGACCCCGAGAAGAAGCCATATCTGGGCAAAGTATTCAGCTGAGAGTGTGCGGGAGGGAGAGCGGGAGCTATATATAGCCCGGATCATCAGTGTGTGAGGTAAGGAGGGGGGACGTGGTGGGCTCTCTCACACACTCACTCACTTAGCATGTGTCCGCTCTCTCACTCCGGTCAAACTCCCTAAATAGTGTGGAGGACTTGAGATCGGACTCCTTTGCGTCTAATGTCAAACTGTCTGTGCCTCCGTACGGTCAGAGAGCCGGGTCTGTCCGTTCGCTCCCCCCTCAAACCGGCCAGTAGGTACGGGGGGAACACGCTGTTCCCCGGACGTCCCACAGAAGCGTCCACGGCTCCATACGGTCCACTCTGTCCCCTCATTACAGCGTCTGTCCTCCTCAGGAGACTCCCTGTCCGCTCCTCGAGGAGCCTCCACGGTTCAGCCTGAGGTAGACACAACCTGACACATACGGTGGTCTGGAGGTTCTGGACTCTGGGCCGGTCAGTCCATTGATTTGAGAACACCACCTTGACCAGCTACACCACCTTTAGAGGTGTCCTCTCCCAGTGGAGGACGGATGGACAGAAACACGTGGGGAGGTTCGAGGCAGCTCGATGTTCTCTCTCGGAGACAAAAGGGCTGGTTCGATAGGGGAGGACGATGTTAGTGTGTGTACCTGGTCTTCCAGGTGGTTGTTAGGAGCTCCATCACTCCAGGCATTTTGTCTCGTCGCCTCACGAACGTCTCCTGAGGAACATCTGTTTTGGGTGATGGGTGTCCATATGATCCGCTGCCTCTGATGGTTACCTATAGTCACCGAAACACCTTCAGTGTGCGAGAGTTCGCCCGTGGACTTCACGTGTATAAAAGTTCGTCAGACTGAATATCGAGTTATCGTAGCTAGGCCCAGCCGAAAGCCGTGTCACAAATTCTTATCTTGGCGTTTGTGTTTACACGTTATGTAGGAATATGGCTTGAAATTCCCAAAATGGACATTTTCACATGTTACATGAACAACAACTTACAGTTCAGTAACTTTAAATAAGTAGCTTTTTAAAAAAAATATGACTTAAAATTTTAAATTACAAATTTTAAATTTAAAGTGTACATAAAAATGTAAAACTGCGTTTATATTTTGGACTCGGTGATTACACATTATTTAGAATTAGTTTATTTTTTCCACCAAACTTTGAATTAAAAAGTTGGTTATATTCCGATAAGTTAAATTACTGTTTTAGCTAAAAACAAAACAAAAATAAAACTTTCCAGACTATTCGGACTTTCCACACCGAGTCAGAACGATCAGATTACATAAAGGTATTTACCCAAAAACAGCTTTTTAAAAACCTAAAGGGTGAAACACAACAGCAGTTTGACAGACATGTAATCTGAATTAAAGCAGATTTTATTTATTTGTACTAAAAGCAGCATTAAAGACAAACTTTTAAATACGCACTTTTAAATATGCACTTTTTCTGCCTGACTAAACCTGTTTAGTAAATTGTTTATTAAAAGTTTAGAAGTACATGTTATAATAATTAGGCAGATTCTATTTAAAGTAAGAGTGAGTTTATAAAAATACCCTAGTTCTTAAAAAAACACTATTGTTTTAGCTAAAAGAGCTTCTAAAACAACCTTCTTTCTCCCCAAAAGTGGTGTAAATATTTATTTTGATATAAATGACTAGACCTGTTTGGTAAGTTGTTTATTAAAAGTTTATAAACACAAGTTATAATTAAGTTTATTGTGTTTAAATTAAAGGTGAGTTTTTAGTAGTTCCTAAGTTCTTAAAAGTTCTGTATTGTTTTAGCTAAAAACCTTTTAAAACAGCTTTTTTTTAAACTAAAAATTGTATAAATGTTTATTTGGACATAAATAACTAAACTTATTTAGTGAATTGTCTAAAATATTAAACCCTAAGCTTATAGCATTTAAATTAAAGCTGAGTTTTAGTAGTTCCTTAGTTCCTAACAACACTGTTGTTTTAGCTAAAAGTTTTTAAATAATTTTTTTCCCCTCCCTAAAAGTGGTGTAGATATTTATTTGGACATAAATGACTAAACTTATTTAGTGAATTCTCTAAAATATTAAACCCTAAGCTTATAGTATTTAAATAAAAGCTGAGTTAAATGACTTAACCCATATTAAGACGTACCGTAGCTCTTAAAAATACTATGTGGTTTTAGCTAAAAGAGTTTCTAAAACAAAAAAAAATGTTTTTCTGCCTGAAAATGAAGTATGTAAATATTTATTTGGACATAAATGACTAGACCTACTTAGTAAATTGTATATTAAACATTTATAAACACAAGTTATAGTTAAGTGTATTGTATTTAAATTAAATCTGAGTGTTTAGTAGTTGCTTAGTTCTAAAAAACACTATTGTTTCAGCTAAAAGCTTTTAAAACAGGTTTTTTTTTTTTCTTAATGAAAAATTGTGTAAATATTTTTTGGACATGAATAGACCTGTGTGGTAAATTGTCTATTGAATGTTTCTGAATGTATATTATAGTTAAGTTTATTGTTTTTAAATGGAAGTTGAGGTTTTAAAAATACCCTAGCTCTAAAGACACGGTGTTGTTTTAGCTAAAAAAAACTTTTAAAACAGCTTTTTTTTAAACTAAAAATTGTGTAAATATTTATTTGGATATAAATGACTAAACTTATTTAGTGAATTCTCTAAAATATTAAACCCTAAGCTTATAGTATTTAAATTAAAGCTGAGTTTTAGTAGTTCCTTAGTTCTTAACAACACTGTTTTAGCTAAAAGCTTTTAAAACAGGTTTTTTTTTTTTCTTAATGAAAAATTGAGTAAATATTTTTTGGACATGAATAGACCTGTGTGGTAAATTGTCTATTGAATGTTTCTGAATGTATATTATAGTTAAGTTTATTGTTTTTAAATGGAAGTTGAGGTTTTAAAAATACCCTAGCTCTAAAAGCACGGTGTTGTTTTAGCTGGAGGAGCAGTTGCTGGCTTTGAGCAGCTGTTAGAGTGGTGGGTGAGGTTTCACTCCCAGGCACTGTCCTGACACTGTGAGGCATTGTTGCGGATGTCCTTTAGTGAAGGACGGAGCTCTGTGGTGGCGTGAAGTTGGACAGCAGGCCGTTTTGATTTTAGTAAGAAACTTCTTTATTCTATTCCTCTTTTTGGCTCCACCTTTCAGCCCTCGGTATGAAAGACCTTTTATGAGACGGAGTAGAAACTGTTTGGATCTGCTGCCGTGTGACCTGACGGTGTCGGTGTAGTCGTGTAACTAGTGCCCCTAGTTCTACACACTAAAAGTGGGACCTAGCAGCGATAAGAACCCAACGGCCCTCAACACGAGGTCGTTCAGGCGGGGCAGGCTGAATTCTTCACAGTGGTGGTGAATGGAACCGGACGTCCACCTACCTCTCCAAGCCCCCTCTCTGAAAGACCTGGTTATGGGATGTCGTCCATGGCCGGAAACTCTCACACTAAAATAGCCCCCCCAAGGGAATCCGAGTATTTCCAGGTTTTCCAGACTTTCCCCACCTACAGCGTTCCATTTAGACGCTAAAGTGGTCCGATAAACGTCTACATGCGTGTTCTAGACGTCATGGTGACCCCTGGTTCCCATTCCCGCCGCTGTGAAGAACCTCCCGCACCAGACCGGGTTTCGTGAGACGTGAGGGTGAAGAACCGTGTTTGTTTGGAGCTCGTTGTTTAGGAACCTCCACGCGTCCGAGCCGCCTGCTCCAGCCAAGAACCGTTAAGGAACCGTACGTGTAAGTGTTTCTTTGATTTGGGGTGACCTCTGATCTCCGCCTGCGCCGGACCGGGTTAAACAGGAGGGTATAAATAAACTCGGCCGGCTCGCAGCTGTTGTCCTCCTCCACCTCCTCCTCCTCCACCTCCTCCTCCGCTCGACCGTCTGATCTACAGTTCGGCCTATACTCTGCTGTAGTGTCCTCACAGCTACTGGTGGCGGAGGCCAGTGTTTCAGGAAGGCCTGGTCAGTGGCGTCGTCTTTAGCGTAGTCCTCGTCTTCTGTGTCGTCCTCTTGGGTGTCTTCTGCGTTATCTTCGTCTTCAGGGTCGTCCTCATCTTCTGTCTTTCTCCTCGCTGTCTTCTGATCTGTCCTCTTTTACCTTTGTCCACTTCATCCTCTTCGTCTTCCTTACCTTGTCGTCTTCGTCTCCTACCTCACCTTCATCATGTTCTTCCTGTCTCCTTGTTTGTCTTCTCCGTCCTCGTTGTGTTCTTCGTCTTCGCCTCGTGTGTAAAGCTGCCTCCTCCTTCTGACAAATGAATGGGGACACATAGGTTTGGGCGTCCAACGTACGTCATGCTGATATTCATAACTCCCTATTAACAATGTTGGGAACCATAACAGCCACCTGGAATACTATAGGAATTGTCTGGGACCGTCTAAAGCTGTGCAGCCACTCTGGATTTCCTTTACGAACTAAACGATGTGGCCTCGTTAATTGTGCCGCTGGGTGGTTGAGTGTGACGCTGGACGGTGGTTGAGTGTGACGCTGGACGGTGGTTGAGTGTGACGCTGGACGGTGGTTGAGTGTGACGCTGGACGGTGGTTGAGTGTGACGCTGGACGGTGGTTGGGAGTGACGCTGGACGGTGGTTGAGTGTGACGCTGGACGGTGGTTGAGTGTGACGCTGGACGGTGGTTGAGTGTGACGCTGGACGGTGGTTGAGTGTGACGCTGGACGGTGGTTGAGTGTGACGCTGGGTGGTGGTTGAGGCGCTGGGTGGTGGTTGAGGCGCTGGGTGGTGGTTGAGTGTGACGCTGGGTGGTGGTTGATACGCTGGGTGGTGGTTGTGACGGTGAGTGTGGCGCTGGATGGTTGTTGTGGCGCTGGATGGGGGTTGCGACGCTGGATGGTGGTTGCGACGCTAGATGGTGGTTGCGGCGCCGGACGGTGGTTGCGGCGCCGGACGGTGGTTGCGGCGCTGGATGTGGTTGTGGCTCTAGATATGGCAGTTGTGGCGCTGGATGGCGTTTGTGACGCTGGATGGCGGTTGTGGTGCTGGATGGTGGTTGTGCCACTGGAGGCGCTGGATGGTGGTTGTGCTGCTGGATGGCGATTGTGTCGCTGGATGGTGGTTGTGCCGCTGGAGGCGCTGGGTGGTGGTTGTGACGCTGGATGGCGGTTGTGGCGCTGGATGTTGAGTGTGATGCTGGATGTTGAGTGTGAGGCTGGATGGCGGTTGTGGCGCTGGATGGCGGTTGTGGCGCTGGATGGCGGTTGTGGCGCTGAATGGTGGTTGTGCCGCTGGAGGCGCTGGGTGGTGGTTGTGATGCTGGGTGGTGGTTGTGACGCTGGATGGTGGTTGTGGTGCTGGATGGCGGTCGTGGCGTTGGATGGCGGTCGTGGCGCTGGGTGGCGGTCGTGGCGCTGGATGGCGGTCGTGGCGTTGGATGGCGGTCGTGGCGCTGGGTGGCGGTTGTGTCGTGGCGCTGGATGGCGGTCGTGGCGCTGGGTGGCGGTTGTGTCATGGCGCTGGATGGTGGTTGTGGCGCTGGATGGTGGTTGTGGCGCTGGATGGTGGGCGTGTCGTGGCGTTGGATGGCGGTAGCGACGCTGGGTGGCGGTTGTGCCGTGACGCTGGATGGTGGTCGTGACGCTGGATGGCGGTCGTGACGCTGGATGGCGGTTGTGGCGCTGGATGGCGGTTGTGTCGTGGCGTTGGATGGCGGTAGCGACGCTGGGTGGCGGTCGTGCCGTGACGCTGGATGCTGGTCGTGACGCTGGATGGCGGTCGTGACGCTGGATGGTGGGTGTGGCGCTGGATGGTGGTTGTGGTTGTGGCGCTGGATGGTGGTTGTGGCGCTGGATGGTGGTTGTGGCGCTGGATGGCGGTCGTGTCATGGCGCTGGATGGTGGTCGTGACGCTGGATGGCGGTCGTGCTGCTGGATGGCGGTTGTGTCGTGGCGCTGGATGGTGGTCGTGACGCTGGATGGCGGTTGTGGCGCTGGATGGCGGTCGTGACGCTGGATGGCGGTCGTGACGCTGGATGGTGGTTGTAGTTGTGGCGCTGGATGGTGGTTGTGGCGCTGGATGGTGGTTGTGGTGCTGGATGGCGGTCGTGTCATGGCGCTGGATGGTGGTCGTGACGCTGGATGGCGGTCGTGCTGCTGGATGGCGGTTGTGTCGTGGCGCTGGATGGTGGTCGTGACGCTGGATGGCGGTCGTGACGCTGGATGGTGGTCGTGACGCTGGATGGTGGTCGTGACGCTGGATGGCGGCCGTGGCGCTGGATGGTGGTTGTGACGCTGGCGCTGGATGGCGGTCGTGGCGCTGGGTGGCGGTTGTGTCATGGCGCTGGATGGTGGTTGTGGCGCTGGATGGTGGTTGTGGCGCTGGATGGTGGGCGTGTCGTGGCGTTGGATGGCAGTAGCGACGCTGGGTGGCGGTTGTGCCGTGACGCTGGATGGTGGTCGTGACGCTGGATGGCGGTTGTGACGCTGGATGGCGGTCGTGACGCTGGATGGCGGTTGTGGCGCTGGATGGCGGTTGTGTCGTGGCGTTGGATGGCGGTAGCGACGTTGGGTGGCGGTCGTGCCGTGACGCTGGATGCTGGTCGTGACGCTGGATGGCGGTCGTGACGCTGGATGGTGGGTGTGGCGCTGGATGGTGGTTGTGGTTGTGGCGCTGGATGGTGGTTGTGGCGCTGGATGGTGGTTGTGGCGCTGGATGGCGGTCGTGTCATGGCGCTGGATGGTGGTCGTGACGCTGGATGGCGTCGTGCTGCTGGATGGCGGTTGTGTCGTGGCGCTGGATGGCGGTCGTGACGCTGGATGGCGGTTGTGACGCTGGATGGCGGTCGTGACGCTGGATGGCGGTCGTGACGCTGGATGGTGGTTGTGGTCGTGCTGCTGGATGGCGGTTGTGTCGTGGCGCTGGATGGTGGTCGTGACGCTGGATGGCGGTCGTGTCATGGCGCTGGATGGTGGTCGTGACGCTGGATGGCGGTCGTGCTGCTGGATGGCGGTTGTGTCGTGGCGCTGGATGGTGGTCGTGACGCTGGATGGCGGTCGTGACGCTGGATGGCGGTCGTGACGCTGGATGGTGGTCGTGACGCTGGATGGCGGTCGTGGCGCTGGATGGTGGTTGTGACGCTGGATGGCGGTCGTGACGCTGGATGCTCTTGGTCTGTTTAGGGTGATGTGTTTTTAGCGGTTCCACGTTTTAATTCTGGTTCTGTTGGTTTGTCTCTTTTCTCCTCCAGGTCCTGAGGGTTGGTGGAGGACATTACAACTTCCTGAGTTCTTCCGTCCCTCCCTCCTTTCCTGTCCTCCTTTTCTCCCTTTCTCCTTTTTTTTTTTTTCCTTCCTCATCCCCCTCACCCCCTCCACCCCCCAACCGGCTCACCATGTCGTTCCGTAAGGAGATGGAGAAGTATCGGGATGTGGATGAAGACGAGCTGCTCCAGAAGCTCAGCGAGGAGGAGCTGAGGAGGCTGGAGGACGAGCTGGAGGAGCTGGACCCTGACGTAAGAGCTCGGATGCCTCGACTCTAACTGCCCTGTAGATTTAGCGTCTGTTGTCAATGTTCAACCTCAAGTCTTCTATTCTGAGAGTCTTATGTAACGTGCCCCCCCCCAATAGCCCCTGTCGATAGCCCCCTGCTTCCCACCCCACATGTCCTCAGTCAGCCAAGGAATGCCTGGAGCCACATGGATAATGTAGCTAGCAGGTCGTGGAAGATTATCCCGCTGATTAGCATGCCTGCTTGATTCCGATCAGACATGATGATGATGCAGCCGTGTGGTCTTACAGAGGGAACACGGTGGTCTGGTGAAGGGTTGGGGGTCTCGTCTGAGATGCTGGGAGTGGAAACTGATGGGGTGTGAATGTGAGGTGTTGTCCCAAAGGAGGGCAGCTGACCTCAGCTTGATTTTCCCTGGTGATGCAACTAGCTGGTAATCAGGGCTACGGATCACGAGCTAGTGTGTCATGGTGCGGTCTGAGCCCTCCCTCGCTACCACTGTGCACAGCACTGCTCCTGCCAACTTCTGACCGTCACCATGACTACATCTCCCAGCAGGCCACACATGGCGCCGTAGTCGTTTGGGATTTACTGGGAAATCGGGTTTCCCACTGTGAGGGAGCTGTCCTGGGAAGCTGGTGGTTGGGTTGGACACGGTGATGGGGTTGGACACGGCAGGCAACAACATGGTTTCGTCCAGAAGGCCTGGTGTCCCTCCACCTCCACCCCTACCGCACCATCTGCAGGAACTGTGTGAGGATGTTCAAGCTGCATGGGATGGATTATCACAGGACTCCATCAGGAACCTCTACAGCTCCATACCGAGACGCCTGGCGTGTTGGGTTAGCGAACACGGCGGCCCGACGCCATACTGAGAGACAGACTTCTGTATGTGTAGCTCAATAAATATTGATCATATCAGTCTAAATTTATCATCAGTTATTGATCCTGGTCTCCTTTATCCTCCTTCCCAACACCACCGCACTCCCACACCTCCTCCTGGGTGCAGATTTGATGATAAGGGTATTGAGTTTGGAGTGTCTACACCTTTGGACCTGTTTGGTGTCTGTGGTCTGTAGCTCACTGTGGTGTTTCAGCCGTACTGCCTTCGTCCTGCTGTGTGTGGCGCTGTTCCGCACGTGTCAGCGCGAGTTGCTTCCACTGGTAGACCGGGGGTAGACCTGGTGTGCTGCATGCTTTGCCAGGTGTTCCAGATGAGAGAGCCTGAGCTGTGGGCGGAATGCCCATGACCAGGAATCCTTCAGGAATGCGTGCATCAGCGGTGGAGGAAGTAACACCCACCCTGTGGTGGAGTAGAGATCCCCCAAGGTCTGGGACTCCTCCAGTGTCAGTAGACGTTCCTCCAGACTTGGCCATAATGGAGTGGAGGTAAGGTGGGACGTCTGTGATGTTGAATTTTACAGGCCACTGGTTTAGTACCTGCGTCCCAGACACTCGTCTTTACCTGTACGACTGTTGGAGCTGGCTGGCTGGGCGCTGGCTGGCTTGGGCGTTGGCTTGATTCGAGGACCAGGTCTCCTTGGATCCTCGGTGGTGTCAACCAATCGCTGCCAGCCTTGCTCCTGACCTGTAGGCCAATAAATACGACCAAGCTAGCGTCTGCTAGGTCCAACAGACCTACCCAGTTATCATTCTAGCTCTTCCCTTATGATAGGAACGAGGGGAGTTCTTGTACTAATAAAGGACAGCAAGGTGCTAGCTAGCTAGGCTAACGTTAGCACTCGCTGGCGAAAGCCACTTGCAGGTAGCCCTTATACAGGTTCTAGGTTTTAGGGTGGTTCTGGCTATGAACCCACATCTTCATGTCCCGGTTGTTGTCTAAATGTATATGCTGTCCAGGTAAGGCGAAGGAAGCTAGCCGGAGTGGATCCTTAGCTAGGTGGCTACCTATTGTCGTCAGCTCCTTTCTGACGGACTAGCCTGCCAACTGAAACACGAGGCTTCATAGCTAGAACCACCCTAAAAACCTAGAACCTGTATAAGAGCTGGAGAGGATGGGTAGCTATCCAGCTAGGAATTCCCCCAGGCTAGCTTTTCCTCGCCAACTCCTGGGACATGAAGCTGCGGGTCCATGGCAGGAAGCCCCCTATAAGCCCCACAGTCTAGTCAAGGTTCTCTACAAATGCCAAGCGGTTTGCCAGTAGGTGCTAACATTAGTTAGGTTAGCTAGCTTGCTAGCATTAGCACCCTGTGGCACCAGGTTGTAAATTTCTTCATTGGCATAGGAACTGTAACTAGGGTTGTCCCGTAAAATACGGAACGTCTTTTATTTGGCAACTACATGTTGAGTCCCGTATTAAACCAATACGGGCACGATTTGTTCTGGATTTCCGTAAACATCCGTAAATTTGTTCCGTATTTCCGTAAACATCCGTAAATTAGTTCCGTATTTCCGTAAACATCCGTAAATTTGTTCCGTATTTCTGTGAACATCCGTAAATTAGTTCCGGATTTCCGTAAACATCCGTAAATTTGTTCCGGATTTCCGTAAACGTCTGTAAATTTGTTCTGGATTTCTGTAAATGTCCGTAAATTTGTTCCGTATTTCCGTAAACGTCTGTAAATTTGTTCTGGGTTTACGTAAATGTCCGTAAATTTGTTCTGGATTTTTGTAAACGTCCGTAAATTTGTTCCGGATTTCCGTAAATGTCCGTAAACTTGTTCTGGATTTTTGTAAACGTCTGTAAATTTGTTACGGATTTCCATAAATGTCCATAAATTTGTTCCGAATTTTCGTAAACGTCTGTAAATTTGTTCCGGATTTCTGTAAATGTCCATAAATTTGTTCCGGATTTTCGTAAACGTCTGTAAATTTGTTCCGGATTTTCATAAACATCCGTAAATTTGTTCCGGATTTCTGTAAACGTCCGTAAATTTGTTCCGGATTTTCGTAAACATCCGTAAATTTATTCTGGATTTCCGTAAACGTCTGTAAATTTGTTCCGGATTTCCGTAAATGTCCGATATACACGTCTGTCACACACATGAATGATCACAATCTCCCTCAAAAATCATGGTGACGTTGGTGAGCGGGCCGAAATGTGCCTCCTGTGTATCCCAGTGCCCGAACACCGGGAGCCAGCTACGTGGCTAACCTGATCGTGTTTGCATGGTTGAAGGAAGGTATTTGGCCTCCGAGCTTCCTTCTCCACGCATCGCCAGGCGGAGGTCTGGCAGGTCCTACGAGCTCCGCAGCTCCACTGTTGTGCTTTTGGCCTATTCCTGGCTGTTTCCACAGCGTGGCCCGGAACGCTCATCCGTCCTGAAGGCCAAACACGTCACGCTAATCAGCCATGCTAAGTAGAAGTCACGGAACATGTACTGGAGCAGTCAGGAGGGGGAACCGAGCTTGATGGAGCTGAGCTCAGTTTCTATGTGGAGGAGCTGTAGTCATTCCTGACATGGCGAAGGGGTTTGGTCATGACTGAAGTCATCGGCCCTGACGGAGTTGGACGGCGTCTGTTTGACTCTTTTATGCTGGCTCTTAAAGAGGTTATAGCATCGTTAAAGATATTAGCTCGGCCCTCCGTCCGCACCGAGCAGGACGTCAGGGTTTCGGAATGGCCGATGGGTTGGGGTGGTGAAGGGGGCCCATGTTAGGGATGTGTATCTCCATGTCGGAGGCTGGTACGATACACATCCCCATGCTACACACACTCATCGTTAAAACGAAATCTGCACCCAGAAGGAGGTGTGGGGGTGCGGTGGTGTTGGGAAGGGAGATGAAGATGACCAGGATCAATAACTGGTGATAAATTTAGACTGATATGATCAATATTTATTGAGCTACACATACAGAAGTCTGTCTCTCAGTATGGCGTTGGGCCGCCGTGTTCGCTAACCCAACACGCCAGACGTCTCGGTATGGAGCTGTAGAGGTTCCTAATGGTGTCCTTTGATAATCCATCCCATGCAGCTTGAACATCCTCACACAGTTCCTGCGGATGGTGCGGTAGGGGTGGAGGTGGAGGGACACCAGGCCTTCTGGATGTGTGACGACAAACCGTCCATCTTGGTGCTGACCACGGTGCCTCCGCACACGGATTCGTTGGGCGTCTCCACCAAGACTAAAGCGGGACTCGTCACTGAAGATGACCCGCTGCCATTCTGAGTCACTCCATGACAGTCTGGTACGACACCACTGCAGTGTTTGGTGAGGGTGACGTGGTGTTAAGGACAGTCGTGGTAACGGTCTGTGTGCATGTAGTCCTGCGTGGTGCAGCCGTCTGCCGATGGTGCTGCACTAACAGGAGGACTCATGGAGGACACCACTACTGGAGAGTTGGAAGGCATGTACGGGGATGAGAACATTGCTCTTGGTCTGCTGGACAGGTGTGTGAAGTGTGGGTTGTAATTAGGCCACTGTGTGATTGGCTGGTAGTTATTGAGCCACTGTGTGATTGGCTGGGTTGTAATTAGGCCACTGTGTGATTGGCTGGTAGTTATTAGGCCACTGTGTGATTGGCTGGTAGTTGTTGGGCCACTGTGTGATTGACTGGTAGATATTAGGCCAATGTGTGATTGACTGGTAGATATTAGGCCAATGTGTGATTGGCTGGTAGTTATTGGGCCACTGTGTGATTGGCTGGGTAGTTATTAGGCCACTGTGTGATTGGCTGGTAGTTATTGGGCCACTGTGTGATTGGCTGGTAGTTATTGAGCCACTGTGTGATTGGCTGGGTTGTAATTAGGCCACTGTGTGATTGGCTGGGTAGTTATTAGGCCACTGTGTGATGTAGTTATTCGAGCTCCACGTGTGGTAGGCTTGCGGTTCTAATTGGGCCACTGTGTGATTGGCTGGTAGTTATTGGGCCACTGTGTGATTGACTGGTTAGTTATTGTGTGTGATTGGGCTGGTGTAGTTATTAGGCCATCACTGTGATTGGCTGGGTAGATTATTGAGCCAACTGTGTTGATTGGCTTGGGTAGTTATTAAGGCACTGTGTGGTATTGGCTGGGTATTATTGGGCCACTGTGTGGATTGACTAGTTAGTTGTGTGATTGGGGCTGGATTAGTTTATTGGGCGGCCACTGTGTGATTGGCTGGGTAGTTGAGCCACTGTGTTGACTGGGTAGTTATTAGGCCCCTGTGTGAATTGCTGGTTAGTTATTGGGGCCATTGTGATAGGTTTGGGCGCACTGTGTGATTGGCTGGGTAGTTTTTATTGAGTACTGTAGGCTGGTTAGTTTTTGGGGCCACTCTGGTGATTGGCTGGGTGTGATTTGCTGGTTAGGCTACTGACTGTGTAGTTATTGAGCTACTCTGTGATAGGTTTGGTGCTTGTTGAGGTACTTTAGCTGGTTAGTTTTTGGGCCACTCTCTGATTGGCTGGGTGGTTTTGGGCTACTTTGTGATTGGGTCACTGTGTGCCGTTTCACTGAACCAGGAAGTCAGTATGGTGTAGCCATGTGTGCTAATGTTTGTGATAGTAGCTGATTAGCATTGGAGCAGCGAGACGCTAACGTTAGTTACTATGTTGTTGTTTGCTCTAGCATCGTGTCCTGGTGTTGATCCAGTCAACATCCAACGGATTTGATGACCATGAAGGTCTGAGAGAATGACCCCGTGTAGTTCTCCTCGCACTAATATGCACGGTTGCCACAGCTGGATAATGAGACGCTGCGGTACAGAAGATGGCTGAGACCTTTAGAGGTGTAAAAGTCAGTTCTAAGATGTTGGCTGTGATTCCTCCGGTGCATGTTTGGGTTTTCTTTCCCGGCAGGGAGCAGTTTTCTCTGAGCTGCTGAGAGCAACTCTGGTAGAGCTCCAGGTCCCTGGGCATTTATCTGGACGTGCCAACATTCAGATGCCACCGAGGCGGAATTAATGACCGGCCGAGAGAGCGAGAGAATTAGAAAACTCTGGGCAGACCCAAACAGACTGAGAAAGCTAGAGGTGCTGGACTCCAGCAGACCGTAAATACTGGTTTTGGACTGTCCGGCGCAGTTATACGGTCGCAGAGTCACCGCAGCCATAACTCCTCAGTGAGGAAAATCCTCTGTAGCTCAGTGAATCTGAGCAGCGGGCTCCTTCACGGACCCTGCTGCAGGAGACGGGGGCTGGTTGTGTATCGTGACGGTGAAAGAGGGCTACTGTGTGAGTGACTGGATAGTTTTTGGGACACTCTGTGTTGGGCTGGTTAGCTATAGGCTCCTGTGTGACTGGCTGGTAGGGTCTTGGGCCAGTATGTAAATGGCTGGTTAGTTTTTGGGCCTCTGTGGGATTGGCTGGTCAATTTTTGGGCCACTCTGTGTTGGGCTGGTTAGCTATAGGCTCCTGTGTGACTGGCTGGTAATGTCTTGGGCCAGTATGTAAATGCCTGAAATGTTTTTGGGACAGTGTGTAAGTGACTGGTTAGTTATTGGCCTCTGTGTGATTGAATGGTCAGTTTTTGGGCCTCTGGGATTGGCTGCTTAGTTTTTGGGCTACTCTGTGTTGGGCTGGTTAGTTTTTGGGCCTCTGTAGGATTGTCTGGTCAGTTATTGGGCCAGTGTTGGTCTGTTTAGTTATAGGCTCTTGTGTGACTGACTGGTAAGATTTTGGGCCGAATGTAAATGGCTGGTCAGTTTTTGGGCCACTCTGTGTTGGGCTGGTTAGCTATTGGCCTCCCTGTGGGACCTTGGCTGGTGAGTTTTTTGGTCAACTATGTAAGGGCTGGTGTAGTTATTGGCTCTGTGGGGACTGGGTCAGTTTTTTGTTGGCTCTGGGATTGGCTGGTCAGTTTTTGGGCCTCTGGGATTGGCTGGTCAGTTTTTGGGCCACTCTGTGTTGGGCTGGTTAGCTATAGGCTCCTGTGTGACTGGCTGGTAAGGTCTTGGGTCAGTATGTAAGTGACTGGTTAGCTATAGGCTCCTTTGTGACTGGCTGGTCAGTTTTTGGGCCACTCTGTGTTGGGCTGGTTAGCTATAGGCTCCTGTGTGACTGGCTGGTAAGGTCTTGGGTCAGTGTGTAAGTGACTGGTTAGCTATTGGCCTCTGTGGGATTTGAATGGTCAGTATTTTGGAGGTTGGTGCCGTGTGATGAGTGGTCGCCGTGTGATTGGTTGAGCAGTGGGCCGTGTGCACTGTGATTGGTCGGTGTTTGCCATTAGCGTGTTTTCTTCTCGCTCTGGCACATACTGGGGTAAAGACAAACAGCTGGAGAACCTGATAAGGCTGTGCTGGTAGCGCAGCGGGTGCTGCTCTCTGTCCACTGTCGCGTACCTGGCCTGTCTCTCCGCGCTGTCGTCTGTGCTGTAGAGATCAGTCTGCGGCGCTGATGGGGTCCAGCCGCAGGGTCTGGTATTAATAGCCGAGTGTCGCTCCTGTGTGTGTTGGTGCCCCCCTGGTGCTCCGGCGGCTGTAACTCCTCCAGTGCCTCCTCCAGCAGTCTACAGGGCGTGCGGTGCAATCCATACCGGCCATTATGGGGGCGAGCGGTGCTTTGTGGCGGTCCGCCGGCGGAGCTCTGAGTTACGGGTGACGGGTTTATTGCGCTGATCGCGTGTGATTTGTTACGAGGTGCTGAGCATATTTTCTCCTGAGCACTGTCAGGAGGCGGCGGTGCCTGGCAGGACAACCTGCACTCCGGACTGGAACAGCAGAGACTCACTGGCCTTCCCGTGACTGTTATTCTAGTAAAACAGAAATTTTAATTTAATTTAATTCACTTTATTGTTCAACCAAGTTTAAAAGTGTGAATTCAATAATTTATTTCTTTAATGTTATTTTTCTAAATGAATTTTTTTTGTAGACAATTAAAATGTTTTTTTGAATTTTTTTAAATTAGTTTTTATTAGACCAATTGTTATAAATACAAACAATAAGTAAAATAATACATTTATTTAATATTTAAATAAATATTTTTTTATAAAAAAAAAATTAAACATTTTTTCTGTGTGAATATTTATTATTATTTTTATTTATTTATTTATTTATTTATTTATTTATTTATTTTTCTCATTATATATTTATTCATTCCCTCCCAGAACGCTCTATTGCCTGCGGGCATGAGGCAGAGGGACCAGACTAAAAAAGCTCCCACTGGAACGTTCCAGAGAGACAACCTGCTGGCACACCTGGAGAAACAGGCCAAAGAGCATCCTGACCGGGACGACCTGGTGCCCTTCACGGGCGAGAAGAGAGGTGAGTTCATCAGCGAGTCCAACACCGGCCAAACACGGCTAAACTGTGGGCTGTGATGGGTGGCGCGGTTACCCAGTCGCCCTGTTTGATTTAGCAGCATACCTGTATATACCTGGGTACTGTAACCCCAGCCACGGCTTAGTGGTGCATCATCATCTGTGCCGGTGCTGATGCTGCGCTTAGCGATACTGATACATAGCCAGCAACGGATGCTAACGTTCCTTACTGTAGGTTCCAGGTTCGAACGGTGCATCGAGAATGTTCACTGTGCCGCCAGACAGGGTTGCCAGATTGCCTCTGTAGTCCCCAGCCAACAGAAATCCTCAGAATCTGCTGAAGTGCGTGACGCTGGTGAACCTAGCTGAGGTCTCCACACAGTGAGGTTCATGAGCAGGGCTGGACTGCCACGCTACAGAGAGGCCAGTCGGATTTACGGCCACAGCAGACTTCGCTTTTTATCAGCGCCCTGATACGAAGAAGGGACGTATGTGAAAGCTTGTGTGTAGTAGTTAGCAGCATGCTAACCGCATGCATAGCCTCAAGCCTTAGAGTGGGGTTAAATAGTTGTCCTGGGCTGTATTAGCTTAGCGGCTAATGCTGCTAACCAGTAAATAAGGTGTGTGTGTGTAAGGCATGCAGTTAGCATGATGCTAATTACCGCACACATGCTTTCACATACATCAGAGGGCATAAATTAGACTGGCCACTCAATCCAGCATTGTTCATGAACTTGACTGCGCGGAGACCTCCGCTAGGTTAGCCTCAGCTAGGTTAGCCTCAGCTAGGTTAGCCTCAGGAGGCTCGTTAGCTAGCCGTTTAGCTTTTAGCTGGCTAACATGCTCTGCTGCTGGTGTGGGTGCTTAGAGAGCGAGGGAGGTGCGTCTGTAAATAACTCCGACTCGGGATGTTCTCTGCAGGGAAGCCTTGGGTTCCCAAGACGAAGGTCGTGGATCCCATTCTGGAGGACGTGACTCTGGAGCCGGAGCTGGAGGAGGCCTTGGCTAACGCTACAGATGCAGAACTCTGTGATATAGCAGGTACACGTGTGCTCAGGGCAAACACGCATCCCAGCGCGGTCGCTAACAGTGTCCCGGGTGACCTCCGAGACCACCGCTGGGCTAGTGCAGTGTCCTGTTGTTGATTTTTTGTTCCCAGTGTGATGGTGTTGGTGATGGTGTTGGTGGTGATGTCATTTCTCTGAACACTCCCGTTAGTACCCTGCCTAACCCCGTAACGCCACACCCTCCTGTTCCACCATCTCCTGCTGTGTTCAGTAATTCAGAGACATTGCCTTCAGGTTTATCGGTGTTGGTGTTGTCCTCTAATAATCTCACTCTCTGCTTTGCAGCCCTCTCCATCCCTCCATCCCCCATCCATCCCTCTGTTCCCACGTTCTGTCTCTCTGCCACCCTGGTTCACCTGCTTCTAAGCCATGGATTATGTCAGCAGGTCATTCTGCATGTTGAGCTAACACTGCACGCTACGCTAACCTCTTTTAGCAACACTTACTCAACACTAGCCCAGCGTTCACCACCGTCCAGCTGTTAAAGGAGGAGCTCGAGGGGTGGGGGGGGTTCACTAGAGGCACACGGGTTTCCTGGGCTATGTTAGCTTAGCAGCTAATGCAGCTAACAAGTAATGGAGGCTTGTGTGCAGTGATTAGCATCATGCTAACTGCATGCCATGTCTCATGCCATGTAAAGGGGTTACAGTAGTTTGGAGTGGACCTGCTTATGGGATGAACCTCCAGAGCGGGGTCAGCGGATGCTGAGGGTCATAGGTCACAGAGGTCACCAACTTCCTACAGAGTCCATCACTACAGACCTCCAACCTTCATGTGTCCTTCAGATCAGCTCAGGAACAGTGTAGAGCTTCATGGAATGGGTTTCCATGGCGAGGTCAGCTGGCATCCCAGCCTCGATCACATCACCAAGCGCAGTGCAGCAGATACGTGGGGCGCAGTGGTGTAAAGCTCCGCCCCTGGACTCTAGAGGGGGCTGCGAGGCGGTGTTTCTCTGGAGTGACCAATCACGCTTCTCTCGTCTGGTGATCCTGCTCGATGGAGCGAGTCTGGGGTTTGGTGTGGTACCAGGAGAACAGGTACTGGTCTGACTGGCACTGTGCCGGTGTAAGTGTTAGTTTGGTGGGTAGGGGGGATTATTATGGTATGTGGTGGGGGTTCAGGTGTTTCAGGAGGTTAGGCTCACGCCCACTTAGTTTCCAGTGAGAGGAACTCTTAATGCTTCAGCAGACCGAGAGACTCTGGACCATTCCATGCTCCCAACTTTGTGGGGACAGTTTGGGGACGACCCCTTCCTGTCCCAACATGACCGCACACCAGTGCACAGAGCAAGCTCCATAAAGACATGGAGGAGCGAGTCTGGGGTGGAGGAACTGGACTGACCTCCACCCGATAGAACACCTTTGAGATGGATTAGAGCGGAGACTGAGAGCCAGGCCTTCTGAGAGATCAGTCCTGTAGTCTGAGCCCAGCATCCGACCCACTAGGTGGTCTAGGTGATGGTGTTGAGGGGGACTACTGGTGTAGGACCAGGTGTGTTGGACCTGGACTCTCCAGGGTGGCGGATCTTCAGGGCACCTCTCCTGTGGGTTTGGAGTCCAGGGTTGTGTAGAGCCGTTGGTCCATATCCTCCTCAGGATACCGCACCCCGGACGAGGAGCTCCACGCGGCAGATAACATGGAGCCCAGTGGGTGGAGGGGTGGGGGTGTAGGTCCGTGCTGAGTCATACAGGGTCCACATGATCAAGTCGGTATGACGTGATGGTTTGGGCATGCCGTTAGCATGCCGCTACCTTTGGGTCTTGGGGGGCTAGCTCCGCTAACGAGACTGTGCACCGAGCTGCTCCTTTAATGGTAGCTGCGTGTCCCCCCGAGTGAGTCTCCGTGGGGATGGCGGTTGCCATGTCCGGCCTGGAGAAATCCCCCTGGGCCCATTCCTCCGCTGTGGTGGTTCAGTGAGTGCTCCCAGTCCGCAGCGATGACTCACTGCTTTGCTGGAAAGACGCATGGCTACCAAAAAAGGGGAGCTAAGTTTTTCAGTCCGCTAAAAAAGCGCTCCCTCGCTCCCTCCCTCCCTCCCTCCCTCGTTGTCATAGGAATTGGGTCAGGCTTCTTTGTTCTCCTTTTGGGGTCAGCTTGCCGCTTTCAGGCTGTTCATGGAAAGCTGGAGTGGGTGGAGTCCAGCGGAGGTGGGAAGGTGCGCGCGTGCGGCGTCCTGCCTTGGTGGGGGTCGAGCTGGGTCGGGTCTGGAGCGTTGGGTTCGGGCCTGTGACGTAAACGTTATCTTTAACCTCCTTATGAAGAACACGACGTTCCTCCTCAGGGTCCGTCAGCGCCGCCCTGAGCCACTCTGTCCCCGCATGGCACCAGAGCAGCTCTGTTCGCCTTGTTGGCACCATCGCCGTCGGGGTTCCAAGCGAGGAACTGAGCCGGTACCAAAAGTACTGATCCAGAAACCCTGCCTAGTCCCGACTGCTCAGAGAGGATCTGGGCGAACGCACGTATGCTAACGCTAGCTACCAGGTTGCGTCGCTGCGGAGCAACCAGAAGGGTCTCAGGGTCGGAACTCCGACATGGTCTTTCCCGGACTCTCCCGTTCGTTGCTACGGTAACTACAGTGGAAAACGGGGTAGCTGGGCCAGTACAGTCAAGTTGTACCATGCGTTGGGTGTGTCTTCGTTGGGGTGTTCGTGAAGACCTGTTCCCTGTGGCCGAGTTTGGGAAGGCTTTCTGGGAAGGTCTAAGGCACCCAAGCGAAGGCTTGAGCTGTCACAGCACTGTTTAGCTTGGGCCTCCAGTTGTTCCTTCATCCAGTTCGTTCCTTCATCCAGCCTGGCCAGCGTTCCCTGGACGCAGATCCACCAGCATAGTAAATCAGTATAGGGTCGGGCCGCCATTCCAGACGTCTCGGTATGGAGCTGTAGAGGTTCCTGATGGAGTCCTGTGATAATCCATCCCATGCAGCTTGAACATCCTCACACAGTTCCTGCAGATGGTGCGGTAGGGGTGGAGGTGGAGTGACACCAGGTCTTCTGGACGTGTGACAACAGAGCGTTCATCTCGGTGCTGACCACGGTGCCTCCACACACGGATTCGTTGGGCGTCTCCACCAA
>JAMWET010007415.1:0-22500 GCA_024036415.1 Prochilodus magdalenae | reverse complement strand
CACACCGTTTAACACCGTCCCACCACTGTGTCATATCGCCCCCTACACTTCCTGTAGTGTATTACGGTCTGTCGGAATGACCGTGTGGGTCGTATCGCCCCCTACGCTTCCTGTAGTGTATTACAGTCTGTCAGAATGAGCGTGTGGGTCGTATCGCCCCCTACGCTTCCTGTAGCGTATTACAGTCTGTCAGAATGAGCGTGTGGGTCGTATCGCCCCCTACACTTCCTGTAGCGTATTACAATCTGTCAGAATGACTTGGTGGGTCGTATCGCACCCCCCTACGCTTTCTGTAGCGTATTGCGGGTCTGTCAGAATGGCAGTGATGGGTTCGTTATCGCCCCCTACACTTCACCTGTACTGTTATTACAGTCATGCAGATATGAGCGCGGGGATCGTATCGCCCCTACACTTCCTGTAGCGTATTACAGGGTCTGTCGGAAATGAGCGTGCGGGTCGTATCGCCCCCATACACTTCCTGTAGCGTATTTACAGTCTGTCAGAATAAAGCGTGCGGGTCGCTTATCGCCCCCTACGCTTCCTGTATGCGTATTACAGTCTGTCGGGACCATGAGCGTGCGGGTCGTATCGCCCCCTACACTTCCTGTAGAGTATTACAGTCTGTCCGGATGACTGTGTGGGTTCGTATCGACCCACTACAATATCCCTGTAGCGTATTACAGTCTGTCGGATCAATGAGCGTGTGGAGTTCATATCGCCCCCTACGCTTCCTGTAGCGCTATTACAGTCTGTGCGGAAAACGAGCGTGCGGGTCGTAATCGCCCCCTACACTCCTGTAGCGTTATTACAGGGGGTCCTTTGGGTTTCCCCCCCCCCCCCCCCCCCCAGCAGAATGACCGCTGTGGGTCGTATCGCCCCCTACGCTTCTGTAGTGTAATACAGTCTGTCAGAAATGAGCTGTGCGGGTCGTAATCGCACCCACTTAAACCGCTTCCTGTAGTGGTATTACAGTTCTGTTCAGACCATGGACCGGGTTTTTTGGGTGGGGTCGTATCGCACCCACTACGCTTCCTGTAGTGTATTACAGTCTGTCAGAAGGAGGAGTGCGGTGGTACTTTAATCGCCCCCTACGCTTCCTGTAGCGTTTATTACAGTCTGTCAGAAATGAAGCTGTGTGGGTCGTATCGCCCCCCTACGCTTCCTGTAGCGATTACAGTCTGTCAGAGATGACGCGTGTGGGTCGTATCGGCCCCTACACTTCCTGTAGTGTATTACGGTCTGTCAGAATGACCGTGTGGGTCGTATCGCCCCCTACGCTTCCTGTAGTGTATTACAGTCTGTCAGAATGACCGTGTGGGTCGTATCGCCCCCTACGCTTCCTGTAGTGTATTACAGTCTGTCAGAATGAGCGTGTGAGTCGTATCGCCCCCTACGCTTCCTGTAGCGTATTACAGTCTGTCAGAATGAGCGTGTGAGTCGTATCGCCCCCTACACTTCCTGTAGCGTATTACAGTCAGTCAGAATGACCGTGTGGATCGTATCGCCCCCTACACTTCCTGTAGTGTATTACAGTCTGTCAGAATGACCGTGTGGGTCATATCGCCCCCTACACTTCCTGTAGCGTATTACAGTCTGTCAGAATGAGCGTGTGGGTTCGTATCGCCCCATACACTTCCTGTAGCGTATTACAGTCTGTCAGAATCACCGTGTGGGTCATATCGCCCCCTACGCTTCCTGTAGTGTATTACAGTCTGTCAGAATAAGTGTGTGGGTCGTATCGCCCCCTACGCTTCCTGTAGTGTATTACAGTCTGTCAGAATCACCGTGTGGGTCATATCGCCCCCTACGCTTCCTGTAGTGTATTACAGTCTGTCAGAATAAGTGTGTGGGTCGTATCGCCCCCTACGCTTCCTGTAGTGTATTACGGTCTGTCAGAATGAGTGTGTGGGTCGTATCGCCCCCTACGCTTCCTGTAGTGTATTACATGTGCCTGTATGTGCGTGTGTAACAGAGCCAGCCCCTGGGGAATAAGGTGGAGATGGAGATAGCCAGCATGTTGGAGAAGAACAGCACCCTGCTGAAGTTTGGGTACCACTTCACCCAGCAGGGCCCGCGCCTGCGCTGCTCCAACGCCATGATGAACAACAACGACCTGGGTAAGCTCGCACATAGCTCGGGCAGCAGAGCCGAGTGTGACGTTAGAGTAGGGTGGCCACTTTCATGGCCCCAAAGAGGGGGACGTCATAAAGTGGGGTGGGGTGCTTTACTCACCTAACTGGGTGGAGTGGATGATTTGTGAGTCAGATGGGAGCTTACTAACTGACTAGCATTGACCAGTAGGCGAGTCACGACATCACATGACCTTGGTAAACCAATGGAAATGCAAGGCATGTCTTCTGACACGGGCGTGAGCCAGTACCGGGCGGGATGGAGGACTGGGATTTGGAAAACCGGACGTGTGGCCACCCCAGCTAGCCGGCAAGCTAGCATGCTAAAGGCTACAGCGGAGCGCATAGCCAGACAGTAGTGGCCCTCGCACATGTTTTAGCATTGCTAGCCGATTAGCTAACTGAGGCGACGCCAGATGGAGGACTGGGATTTGGAAAAACGGACGTGTGGCCACCCCAGCTAGCCGGCAAGCTAGCATGCTAAAGGCTACATGGCTACAGCGGAGTGCATAGCCAGACAGTAGTGGCCCTCGCACATG
The DNA here is from genome assembly GCA_024036415.1 of Prochilodus magdalenae. Classification (NCBI taxonomy): domain Eukaryota; kingdom Metazoa; phylum Chordata; class Actinopteri; order Characiformes; family Prochilodontidae; genus Prochilodus; species Prochilodus magdalenae. Next base: position 19,832 of record JAMWET010007415.1, on the reverse strand, counting down.
TTTTAGCATTGCTAGCCGATTAGCTAACTGAGGCGACGCCAGATGGAGGACTGGGATTTGGAAAAACGGACGTGTGGCCACCCCAGCTAGCCGGCAAGCTAGCATGCTAAAGGCTACATGGCTAAAGCAGAGCGCATAGCCGGACAGTGGTGGCCCTCGCACATGTTTTAGCATTGCTAGCCGATTAGCTAACTGAGGCGACGCCAGATGGAGGACTGGGATTTGGAAAAACGGACGTGTGGCCACCCCAGCTAGCCGGCGAGCTAGCATGCTAAAGGCTACATGGCTACAGCGGAGCGCATAGCCAGACAGTAGTGGCCCTGGCACATGTTTTAGCATTGCTAGCCGATTAGCTAACTGAGGCGACGCCAGATGGAGGACTGGAATTTGGAAAAACGGACGTGTGGCCACCCCAGCTAGCCGGCGAGCTAGCATGCTAAAGGCTACATGGCTACAGCGGAGCGCATAGCCGGACAGTAGTGGCCCTCGCACATGTTTTAGCATTGCTAGCCGATTAGCTAACTGAGGCAACGCCAGATGGAGGACTGGGATTTGGAAAAACGGACGTGTGGCCACCCCAGCTAGCCGGCAAGCTAGCATGCTAAAAGCTACATGGCTACAGCGGAGCGCATAGCCAGACAGTAGTGGCCCTCGCACATGTTTTAGCATTGCTAGCCGATTAGGTAACTGAGGTGACGCCAGATGGAGGACTGGGATTTGGAAAAACGGACGTGTAGCCACCCCAGCTAGCCGGCAAGCTAGCATGCTAAAGGCTACATGGCTACAGCAGAGCGCATAGCCGGACAGTAGTGGCCCTCGCACATGTTTTAGCATTGCTAGCCGATTAGCTAACTGAGGCAACGCCAGATGGAGGACTGGGATTTGGAAAAACGGACGTGTGGCCACCCCAGCTAGCCGGCAAGCTAGCATGCTAAAGGCTACATGGCTAAAGCAGAGTGCATAGCCAGACAGTAGTGGCTCTCGCACGTTTTAGCATTGCTAGCCGATTAGCTAACTGAGGCGACGCCAGACGGGGGACTGGGAGTCAAAACGACGGATGTATGGCCACCCCAGCTAGCCGGCAAGCTAGCATGCTAAAAGCTACATGGCTACAGCGGAGCGCATAGCCAGACAGTAGTGGCCCTGGCACAAGTTTTAGCATTGCTAGCCGATTAGCTAACTGAGGCGACGCCAGACGGAGGACTGGGATTTGGAAAAACGACGGATGTGTGGCCATCCTAACTCGGAGGCAGTTAGCGGTGGAGAGCAGCTGAGTGCGTCTTTGATCCGGTCGGTTCCCCGTTCATGACCCATGTGCTCCGCTCGCATGACGCTACTGACGTGGATACAGGCATGCGGGTCGTTCCAGGACCGGTCCGAGTCACTTCCCTACGTGAGCCATCCAGCTAGTGAGATCGGATTGGAGCCAGTGAGGCTTGTAACGTGGACGTAGCCTGTGACCCGGTGTTAGCCGTTTTGCTAATGCTAATTGGGCAAGTATGTGTTTCTATGACGTGTTAGCTAGTCACGTTAGCCTAAAAGCTAAAGCAGCTAACGGTGGACACCAAGCTAGTCTCGGTTGGGACTGGGGGTCTGAAACTCTGGTCCTGGCCTGATGTGTGGTTCCATGTGATGTGTGGTAAATGGTGTATGTGTTGCAGTGCGTGTAGTTCGGACGGACTCGGACGGAGCCATCACCTTCACCCTGTCGGTGCCGGAGCTGGAGAGAGCCTTCTGTAAAAAGTTCCAGTTCTCCTCCAAACCCAAGTAAACGAAGGCACTCGCCCCTTCCCTCCGCGCCTCCCTCGTTCCTCCAGCCGAGCTCCTCCTGCTCTTTTCCGTTTCTGGAGTTCTGAGTCGCTCGTTCTTCGCCAGTCTCTCCGCTTCGCTCGCTCGCTCGCTCGCTCGCTCGCTCTCTCGCTCTGCCGCTTCTGGAGTTCTCCCTCCTGCGCTAAGCGTTCCCGAAGACGCAGCTGCTTCAGCGTTCCGACTTCGCTGGGCCTGATTCCTGAAATGCGCTTCCCTGTCACTTCCCACCTGTCAGAGCAAACTTTCCTTCTGCTGTGGATTTGTTTATAATATGACCTGTACATGCTCCGCCCACCAAGGTATAGCAGAACAGACTCGGTCTATACCACAGTACCTACATTTAGAGCTTAGAGTTATACACTCGACCTAATGAGAAACTGTAGAACAGACTCAGTCTATACCACAGTACCTACATTTAGAGCTTAGAGTTATACACTCCACCTAATGAGAAACTGTAGAACAGACTCAGTCTATACCACAGTACCTACATTTAGAGCTTAGAGTTATACACTCGCCCTAATGAGAAACTGTAGATCAGACTTGGTCTATACCACAGTACCTACATTTAGAGCTTAGAGTTATACACTCGCCCTAATGAGAAACTGTAGATCAGACTTGGTCTATACCACAGTACCTACATTTAGAGCTTAGAGTTATACACTCCACCTAATGAGAAACTGTAGAACAGACTCAGTCTATACCACAGTACCTACATTTAGAGCTTAGAGTTATACACTCCACCTAATGAGAAACTGTAGAACAGACTCAAGTCTATACCACAGTACCTACATTTAGAGCTTAGAGTTATACACTCCACCTAATGAGAAACTGTAAAACAGACTCAGTCTATACCACAGTACCTACATTTAGAGCTTAGAGTTATACACTCCACCTAATGAGAAACTGTAGAACAGACTCAGTCTATACCACAGTACCTAGATTTAGAGCTTAGAGTTATACACTCCACCTAATGAGAAACTGTAGAACAGACTCAGTCTATACCACAGTACCTACAATTAGAGCTTAGAGTTATACACTCAGCCTAATGAGGAACTGTAGAACAGACTCGGTCTATACCACAGTACCTACAATTAGAGCTTAGAGTTATACACTCAGCCTAATGAGGAACTGTAGAACAGACTCAGTCTATACCACAGTACCTACATTTAGAGTTATACACTCCACCTAATGAGGAACTGTAGAACAGACTCAGTCTATACCACAGTACCTACATTTAGAGTTATACACTCCACCTAATGAGGAACTGTAGAACAGACTCAGTCTATACCACAGTACCTACATTTAGAGCTTAGAGTTATACACTTCACCTAACCAGAAACTGTAGAACAGACTCAGTCTATACCACAGTACCTACATTTAGAGCTTAGAGTTATACACTTCACCTAATGAGAAACTGTAGAACAGACTCAGTCTATACCACAGTACCTACATTTAGAGCTTAGAGTTATACACTCGGCCTAATGAGAAACTGTAGAACAGACTCAGTCTATACCACAGTGCCTACATTTAGAGCTTAGAGTTATACACTCCACCTAATGAGGAACTGTAGAACAGACTCAGTGTATACCACAGTACCTACATTTAGAGCTTAGAGTTATACACTCCACCTAATGAGAAACTGTAGAACAGACTCAGTCTATACCACAGTGCCTACATTTAGAGCTTAGAGTTATACACTCCACCTAATGAGAAACTGTAGAACAGACTCAGTCTATACCACAGTACCTACATTTAGAGTTATACACTCCACCTAATGAGGAACTGTAGAACAGACTCAGTCTATACCACAGTACCTACATTTAGAGTTATACACTCCACCTAATGAGGAACTGTAGAACAGACTCAGTCTATACCACAGTACCTACATTTAGAGCTTAGAGTTATACACTTCACCTAACCAGAAACTGTAGAACAGACTCAGTCTATACCACAGTACCTACATTTAGAGCTTAGAGTTATACACTCGGCCTAATGAGTAACTGTAGAACAGACTCAGTCTATACCACAGTACCTACATTTAGAGCTTAGAGTTATACACTCCACCTAATGAGTAACTGTAGAACAGACTCAGTCTATACCACAGTACCTACATTTAGAGCTTAGAGTTATACACTTCACCTAACCAGAAACTGTAGAACAGACTCAGTCTATACCACAGTACCTACATTTAGAGCTTAGAGTTATACACTCGGCCTAATGAGTAACTGTAGAACAGACTCAGTCTATACCACAGTACCTACATTTAGAGCTTAGAGTTATACACTCGGCCTAATGAGTAACTGTAGAACAGACTCGGTCTATACCACAGTACCTACATTTAGAGCTTAGAGTTATACGTTAGCTGTAAGGGAAGTGGGTGGAGCATGAGTTAAATATGGGAGTCCTTATCTCTCTCTCTCTCCCTCTCTCTCTCTCTCTCTCTCTCTCTCTCTCTCTCTCTCTCTCTCTCTGCAGTTAGGAAGAGAAGACTTGAAGGTGGCCCCATCTTCCCTAAATGTCGGACAAACGTGTAGCAGTTGCGGCAGCAGCGGTGACGGCGCCCCCTTGTGGCCTGGAGGTCTGCGGCAGCCCTCGTCCCTTCTTTCTGGCCTTTCTTTTTTTTCCCCCCGTCCCCTTTACTTTGTCCTGCAGGCGTCCGTAGCGTCCTGCTGTCTCACTGTGCACCACTGCAGAGATCCCACCACCACCACACCAGTCCGTCCCTCACGGCCTCAGTATCGAACGAGGACTCCAGCGGCGCTGCTGCCGTTGGAGTTCGAGGCTCAGGACGCAGGCTCCGTCACGTACATGATTATACGAATATTTAAGGAGGGAGGAGCGTTTGATTGAATCCGCGGTGTCGCTCCGAGATGTCGCACAGTCCTAAGCCTTGAGTAGTTCGCCTGCTGCGTCTGCGAGACCACCAGCATCGTCTCCTGTCGTCTGCTACTGTAAATAATCAGATTTTTTTTGTTGTGGATGTTTCCGGTTCAGGGGTCCGCAGTCGGCCGACCCGGCTGAAGAGGAAGGAAGCCCGAGATTCACGCGCACATACATTCAGACGTGCTTGTATTGCTATACTTGTGAGGACGCGTCTGGTACTGTAACAGCCTGAGCTTCAGAAGGGTCCCCACACATATAGCACTACAGCTACACCCAGAGCCACACACGTTAGGGGTGTAACAGTACAGTGCATGGTGTCGGCTAGCACGTCAGGCTAACAGGCTAACGGTAGTGCCGTGGTGACGGGAGCCTTGTGCGTCTCGGACGCAGGGACTGCCGGCACGGCCAGCGGGGCCGGACCCGGGAGGTTGGGTTAGTGTTCAGGAGCCGGTGTTGAGTCCTGAGCTGTGCGTATGGTTACACCCCTAATCCGCATGCTGGTACTAGAACGTGCTGAACGCTTGTTCCGCCGTAACCTGAACGCGGCGTTAGGCCTAGACCGTTAGTCTGTGTAGGGAGTCACTGCAGTGTTTGATTGAAGACGTGACGGGCACAGCATTACACATCTACACTGTATTTACTTCATTAGCTTTCAGTGTCTCTCTCTCTCTCTCTCTCTCTCTCTCTCTCTCTCTCTCTCTCTCTCTCTCTCTCTCTCTCTCTCTCTCTCTGTCTCTCTCTCTCTCTCTCTCTCTCTCTCTCTCCCCCTCTCTCTTTCTCTCTCCCCCCTCTTCCCCCTCTCTCTCTCTCTCTCTCTCTCTTTCTCTCTCTCTGTCTCTCTCCCTCTCTCTCTCTCTCTCTCTTTCTCTCTCTGTCTCTCTCCCTCTCTCTCTCTCTCTCTCTCTCTCTCTCTCTCTCTCTTTCTCTCTCCCCCCCCTCTCTCTCTCTCTCCCCCCCTCGTCCCCCTCTCTCTCTCCTCTCCTCCCTCTCTCTCTCTTCTCTCTCTCTTTCTCTCTCCCTCCCTCCCTTGTCTCTCTCTCCTCTCTCTCTCTCTCTCTCTCCCTCTTTCTCTCGCTTCTCTCTCTCTCTCTCTCTCTCTCTCTCTCTCTCTCTCTCTCTCTCTCTCTCTCTCTCTCTCTCTCTCCCTCCCTCTCTCTCTCTCTCTCTCTCCCCCTCCCTCTCCCTCTCTCCCTCCCTCTCTCTCTCTCTCTCTCTCCCTCTATCCCTCTCTCCCCCCCCTCTCTCTCTCTCTCCCTTGTCTCTCTCCCCTCCCCCCCCCCCCTCTCTCAGGTATAAGCTCCTATAGTGATAGTGTACTAGGTTGAATAGAGGAGTAGGTCCTGGTGGGATGGACTCGCCGGGAGGTGTGCGATACTTCAGAACAGACGTGACGTCATTTAAAGGAATGCTCAGTGGTTCTCCACCTTCCTCCATCTTCTGTAGGGTTCTGTCACTTACCCAGGACCATCATCCATCATTCCAAAGCCTTTTCCTAGAGAGCAGGTTGGCTTCCGACCTGTCGGTGGACACTAACCGAAACTGCTAAAGCTCAAATAAGCCAGCTCCCCGTGCAGGAGTCTCCGCCCCGTGCAGGAGTCTCCGCCCCGTGCAGGAGTCTCCGCCCCGTGCAGGAGTCTCCGCCCCGTGCAGGAGTCTCCGCCCCATACTGGTCCAGTCCACTGGCATCAGGACCTCATGACTTCAGATTAGATGAAACCCCGCCCACATCTCAACCCTCAACCCTGACCTGGTCTTTCCGGCGAGCCCTGGACCACACGACTCCCTTGGGGGAACTCTAGGTGTACCCCAGGCGGCCTTGCCGAGACTCGGCCTGCGGCAGAGGTCCGGAGAGCCGGAGAAGCTTAGAGCCCTGTGACCTGACGGACATGAGTAACCGAATTTCCACTTCCCCAGATGGCTCAGTGTATCGCTCCTGTTCAAAGTCTTTGGGAAACCGGACAGGGAATGATGGAGGCTACGTCGGGAACCCTGCAGTATTCCATTAGCACCGCACACGTGTTAGCTTCGCATGGTTTGCTGGGTGGGTAGTCCGGCTACGTCACACTGTGCTCAGTCGGCATCAAGTCCGCTCACCGCAGCTCTCCGCCCGCACTTTCCCCACGCTACTGCACAAACGGCGTTAGTCCACTCGGCAGTGCGGCAGTACGGTTACCGATCCGTATCCGCAGCTCCGGATCCCATGACCTGAGGGACGCGTGGTTCGGCGCTACCCCGTCCTCGCTGCACTGTCCGGTGGATAAACCCGTGTGGTCGGTGCTACTGTGCACCGCTCCTCCGTGCTCCGCTGTATCCTGGCTGTTCCCGAATGATTCCCGAGCATGCTGCGCTACAGCACCGCCCTGGGCCCCCCTGCGCCGGGCCAGGTGTCCCCCGAGCTGTCGGTGTGGAGGACAGGCGGGGACCCGCGGCGTCGCTGTCCCTCTCCCATCCCGCGGCTGTGTTGGTTCACCGTACTGACGGATGTTTGTTGTTGTTGTAGTTTTGTGTTTGTGGTTAATAAAGATTGGAATGTGTGTGTACCTGGATTGCTGTGTCTGTTTTGGTGTAGATTGTACACGTTACGTCATTTACACCCAGTTAGTTAATACAGTCAGGGTCGTTAATTAATTTCACTCAAGGCAGACGGGGAAACTACGCTGGGGCTGGCTCATACGACCATATATGGACCAGTCAGAAGTTTGGGTACGCCCCTCTGTGTGGGTGTAGCTGGTGGTCTTATAGACCTGCTGAGAGTCTGCTCCTGATGTAGACAGTATGGTACTCCTCCATATCTCCACCTCTAATATATATTTAGTGGTGTAAAACCTTTGATCTCTTTTTCTGCACAGTGTAAAAGCTCTAGCTCTCCTTTCAGGTTGGTGAATATTCATGAGGGACCGACCAATAGAATCGCTCCAAACCTGCTTAGTAATAAACCTGGTTCTGTCAGCTCCACTGCAGGGTAAGGAAGCTGCTCCATCCTCCTGTACAGCTCCACTCTGGAGGGGGTTAAGGTGGACTGTATAATTCCATTCTGGAGGGGTTTAAGGTGGACTGTATAATTCCACTCTGGAGGGGTTTAAGGTGGACTGTATAATTCCACTCTGAAGGGGTTTAAGGTGGAATGTATAATTACATTCTGGAGGGGTTTAAGGTGGACTGGATAATACCCTTCTGGAGGGGTTTAAGGTGGAGTGTATAATTCCATTCTGGAGGGGTTTAAGGTGGAGTGTATAATTCCATTCTGGAGGGTTTTAAGGTGGACTGTATAATTCCATTCTGGAGGGGTTTAAGGTGGACTGTATAATTCCATTGTGGAGGGGTTTAAGGTGGACTGGATAATTCCATAAGAGGGTTTTAAGGTGGACTGTATAATTCCATTCTGGAGGGGTTTAAGGTGGACGGTATAATTCCATTCTGGAGGGGTTTAAGGTGGACTGTATAATTCCACTCTGGAGGGGTTTAAGGTGGACTGTATAATTCCATTCTGGAGGGGTTTAAGGTGGACTGTATAGTTCCATTATGGAGGGGTTTAAGGTGGAATGTATAATTCCATTCTGGAGGGGTTTAAGGTGGACTGTATAATTCCATTCTGGAGGGGTTTAAGGTGGACTGTATAATTCCATTCTGGAGGGGTTTAAGGTGGACTGGATAATTCCATTCTGGAGGGGTTTAAGGTGGACTGTATAATTCCATTCTGGAGGGTTTTAAGGTGGACTGTATAATTCCATTCTGGAGGGGTTTAAGGTGGAATGTATAATTCCATTGTGGAGGGGTTTAAGGTGGACTGGATAATTCCATAAGAGGGGTTTAAGGTGGACTGTATAATTCCATTCTGGAAGGGTTTAAGGTGGACTGTATAATTCCACTCTGGAGGGGTTTAAGGTGGACTGTATAATTCCATAAGAGGGGTTTAAGGTGGACTGTATAGTTCCATTCTGGAGGGGTTTAAGGTGGACTGTATAATTCCACTCTGGAGGGGTTTAAGGTGGACTGTATAATTCCATAAGAGGGGTTTAAGGTGGACTGTATAGTTCCATTCTGGAGGGGTTTAAGGAGGACTGGATAATTCCATTCTGGAGGGGTTTAAGGTGGACTGTATAATTCCATTCTGGAGGGTTTTAAGGTGGACTGTATAATTCCATTCTGGAGGGGTTTAAGGTGGACTGTATTATTCCATTCTGGAGGGGTTTAAGGTGGACTGTATAGTTCTGAGAGTTTACAGTGTCTTCACCGACGCAGTACTGAGAGTTGATGAATCAGGCTGTATGTCGGACCACCTTTCCATCGGAGTGCAGCCGTTCTCCAGGCACGGTCCACCAGCGACACCTTGTGGCAGAGATGCCCACGCTTCATTGAGACTCGGGTGGATTGAAGACCATGCCAGCATGGTGCGGTGTTTGGGAGTGTCTTTAATGGTGTTGAGTGAGGGTACCACACACGGTCCACTGGTCATGATCTTTAATAAAGGCAGGGTTAAGGCGAGCGAACACAAACACAGCGTGAAATGCGACCCCATGACAGCACACAGTTCATCATTATATTGCTATAATGCCCATGGTTTCCCTTTGTCCCGCCCCCGTCTCCAGGCAACATCACGTCCGTCACTCGCTCGCCGCGGGGGGCGCCGTCGGTGTTGGACCAGCTGAGCCAACAAAGGAAACTGTTATTGCTAATGAAGTTACAGAAAACAGTCTGATGGTGCGCATTCCCCTCGGTTCTGAGCCGACTCTGAAGTGGGTGGTGCCGGTTCCTCGGGGGATCCATGTGTGCTAACACGCTAAGAAGGATAATCAATAACTGTACATATATATAATAATCAATATCTATATATGTATATATGCATGTGTGTGTTGAGGCCTCATGGTAGCCTGTGCTCTATAGGCCCGTCCACTGAGATAGATTAGCATTAGCTTTGAGATCGACTGAGTTTCTGTTGTGTATAGCGATGCACGCTAACGTAGCTTAGCTTAGCCAAAACTTTATTGCCATATTTTAACCGTCGCACCAAAAACATGGTCAGCACACATAGTCTAGCCTATGGAAACATGCATAGATGACGCGCTATTGCTAATGATCGTGTTGCCCGTTTTCGTAATAATAGGCTAAAGATGCTATATCGCTAACTCTTTCAGCTAGCATGTAGCTAACAAATAAAGGAGAGTTGCTGGTTGACGGTACAAAACTGTGGAAGTGGATTGGTAGGCTGTGGTGCATGCATACGTCGAGGCCTATCTGTTTTCTTTTTGTTTGTTTGTTTGTTTGTGTTTACTAAGAAACAATATCGGAACTGATAAGATATGACTCGGCATTTCCGTTAAAGATAAAATATGGCTTATATTTTAAACGTACGTCCGTCCTTCTTCCCTAGAATGGCTAAGTTCTATTTACAAACCCTCCGCGGACAGCCAACGATGGTGTGTGTTTTTTTTCGTAGTGTTTAACCGTGGTGTGTTTCGGTCTCGCGCGAGTGCGCCCTCTGCTGTTTGGAAGCGGAAGCGCGCGTTACCGCTGTAATAGTATCGATATTAATAATAATAGTAGTAATAACAGTAATAATACGTAAAGCCGCGTGTTGCCAGAGCGATGGCGTGCTACTTCTTCAGCATGTCCTGCAGAGGGCCCGGCAGGTACTTCATCACCGTGTCCATGATGCTCTCCTCTTCCTCGTCGTCGTCTCCGCAGCCGGACGGCACCGCCTTCTTGGGACGCGTAAGGCTCCCCTCGCTGGCCGCGTCCATGGCCGCCTGAGCCTCGGCCTCGGCTTCCTCCTTCTTCTTGAGACCGTACTGTTAGGCAAAGAACGCCACATGTAGCAGTTCAGGTGCGTGTACAATCAACCGTTTTGCACCAAATCTCGCAGTTTGTGTCCGGAATGGTTGGACAGGTGTTCGTGGAAGGTCTTACCTTGTCCCTGATGCCCTGCCTCATCACCTCCCGCTCCGCCTCCATCTTGGAGTATTTGGCTTTCCTCTCCTCCTCCTGCTGCCTCAGAGCCTCCTGCCTCTCTTCCTCTTTCTCTTTCTCCGCCTCCGGGTCTTTATCCTCCTCTCCTCCCAGCATCTTCCCCACGTCAGGGGGACCCCCTGAACAGAAACCATAGAACCTCATTGGATGATGAAGGTGAGGAACCGAAACCAACCCCGACCCGTGTCTGTATCGATCTGCCAGAGTCAGCAGAAAGCCCTCGCTCACAAATCACTGCTGTCAGCAGCCGTGGAGTCGGTCTGGACGTATTCCCCGAGTCAGCCAATTAGATCGGACGTGATAAACGTGTGGGGGGTTCGGTTTGATGGGTGGTTGCTCTGCTGGACATACAGCTCTTCGAGTGTAGTCTCTATAGGGGGCTTCAGGGGACCGTCCTCCGGCCTCTGCTCGGTACATTACTCGCTGCATGCCGAGACAGCCCGAGTCGGCGCCCCCTGTGCTCTGGACCTGCTGTCTGTCCCTGAGACTAACATCTGAAACAGCTCTTGTGCCTGCGGGGTTTTGGTGAACTCAGCATCACCGGGGCAAACGGGACAGGGCAGAGTCAGCACTGCACCGGTGAAAACTCGGCCATCTACCTCGGGGGACTTCATCCTGTCCTGTAGAGAGGGGTTACGTCACAGAGCGTCTTTGTCCTCGCACAGTCGTCTCTTCTAACAGCCATGACTCAGCCTGACACCTCTTCAGCACATTAGGTCCAACCAACAGACGCTCAGAGGACACTGTGCAAATCCGAGGCACGTCTCAGATCTCTCAGGTGAGAGTTTCTGCTTGGGGAGACCAAGTCAAAGCTCGAGTCTTGGAGATGCAAGTCCGAGTCGAGTCTTGAGTGTTTAAGTTCAAGTGTGGAGTCTTTGAGATATGAACCCAAATCATGTTGTGTCTTGAGTGTTTAAAATGGAGTGTGTAGTCATTGAGATACGAGTCTGAGTCGAGGCTTGAGTGTTTGAGATGGAGTGTGGAGTCTTTGAGATGCAAGTCTGAGTGCTGGGTCTTTGAGAGGCGAGTCTGAGTCGAGTCTTGAGTGTTTGAGATGGACTGTGGAGTCTTTGAGATGCGAGTCGGAGTCGAGTGTTGGGTGTTTGAGATGGCGTGTGGGGTAATTGAGATGCGAGTCTGAGTGCTGGGTCTTTAAGAGGCGAGTCTGAGTCGAGTCTTGAGTGTTTGAGATGGACTGTGGAGTCTTTGAGATGCGAGTCTGAATGTTGAGTCTTGGAGATGTAAGTCTGAGTTGAGTCTTGAATGCATCAGATGGAGTTTGGAGTCTTTAAGATGCGAATCTGAGTGCTGGGTTATGGAGATGTGAGTCTGAGTCGGGTCTTAAATGTTTGAGATGGAGTTTGGAATCTTTGAGACGCGAGTCTGAGGGCTGAGTCTTGGAGATGTGAGTCTGAGTCGAGTCTTGAATGTTTGAGATGGAGTTTGAGTCGATTCTCTGAGTGCTGGGTCGGAAATGGAGTGTGAAGTCTTTGAGATGCAAGTCGGAGTCGAGTCTTGAGTGTTTGAGATGGACTGTGGAGTCTTTGAGATGCGAGTCTAAATGTAGAGTCTTGAAGATGTAAGTCTGAGTTGAGTCTTGAATGCATCAGATGGAGTTTGGAGTCTTTAAGATGCGAATCTGAGTGCTGAGTCTTGGAGATGTGAGTCTGAGTCGAGTCTTGAATGTTTGAGATGGAGTTTGGAGTCTTTAAAATGCGAGTCTGAGTGCTGAGTCTTAGAGATGTGAGTCTGAGTCGAGTCATGAATGTTTGAGATGGAGTTTGGAGTCTTTGAGATGCAAGTCTGAGTGCTGAATCTTGGAGATGCAAGTCTGAGTCGAGTCATGAATGTTTGAGATGGAGTTTGGAGTCTTTGAGATGCGAGTCTGAGTCGAATCATGAATGTTTGAGATTAAGTTTGGAGTCTTTGAGATTCGAGTCTGAGTCTTGGAGACACAAATCTGAGTGCTGAGCCTTGGAGATGTGAGTCTAAGTCAAGTGTTGGGTGTTTGAGATGAAGTGTGGGGTAATTGAGATGTGAGTCTGAGTGCGGAGTCTTGGAGATGCGAGTCTGAGTGCTGAGTCTTGGAGATGTGAGTCTGAGTGCTGAGTCTTGGAGATGTGAGTCTGAGTGCTGAGTCTTGGAGATGCGAGTCTGGGTTGAGTCTTGGAGATGGGAGTCTGAATGCTGAGTCTTGGAGATGCGATTCTGAGTCGAGTTTCTGAGACGTTTCTGAGATTTGAGTCTTGAGACCTTAGGAGTCTTTGGGAATCTTTAGGAGTGGAGTGTCTGGGATGCCATCGTGTTGTTCGGTCTTCCACATTCCCTGTAAAACTCTCAAGTTTAGCCTGTATCCTACTCCACCCTGTCCTTATCGAACTGCACATCTATAAACACAGCCTATACCGCACTCCTTATTGTCAGGTGACCTATTCGTTCATGCTGTTTCCCTCACTGGAGGCCAGACCTTCCTCGTTGGGCGAACACGCGCTGTTGGCCTCGTCCCTCCAGGTCACTGCGGCACTCTGCTCGCTGGCACAGCGCCAGCAGTGGCAGCTAACACACAGCGAGTACTGTTGTGTGTGTGGGTGGGTGGGTGTGGGCGACTCCAGCTTCAGCCTCAACAACTGAAACGTCAGCTTTGGCCTGTTTTTCTGCAGCTGCAGTCTTCGGGATAAAAAAGTAACTATGTGACGAGTGGACTGAAGTCCCCACAATGTCATTCGGACCTCACTAGGACACAAATACACACACACACACACACACACACACACACACACACACACACACACACACGGCCTTGCCGAAAGGTGCGGTAAAGTGGTGAGGTGGAACCACAGAGCCACTCGGGATCACGCTGACATCTAGCGCACTGTAAACATGGACAAGCACTCACGTCTGTAATGACAGCACGGCGCCAGAGGGGGGCGGGGAAGAGCGAGCGAGGCTACAGCGGGACTCGTCACTGAAGATGACCCGCTGCCCTTCGGAGTCACTCCATGACAGTCCGGTACGACACCACTGCAGTCTTTGGTGACGGTGACGTGGTGTTAAGGACAGTCGTGGTAACGGTCTTGAGCCGGGTGGCACGGTGCCTTATCCTGCCGGAGCATCCCATCACTGTGGGGGAACCTGAAGTCCATGAAGGGCTGCAAACGGAACCGGCACCGCCAGGCACAGCGCCTTGTTGACGGAACAGCTGGTAGTTCAGACCCACGCCACATGTTGCCGGTCCTTACGGGTCCAGGTGAGGCGCTGTGTCCGCTGTGGTGGGTAAGCACCCGTGGTTCGGACACTGCACCGTCCACCAGGTGTGGGCGTTCCCAAGTCGCCCCCTGAGGGAACACCGCTCCGTAATCCACCTACACGTGGGGGTATACAGTCTGCCCCTTCACAGGGAGGTTCTGAGGGGTGCTTCAGCCCGGACTGCCAATCAGAACAGAGCTCATTTGCATACATTAGCCTTTTCTGACCCAGAACGTCGAGCACTAATCAATTACGGCAGAGAACCCGGAACCTCAGGGGGAGAACCAGCCGAGGGGGGGCGGTACGCGCCACTCCATTCATCAGCACAGCAGAGCCACTGAAACCGCACGCGTGCGGTGTTCGGGCGGCGACATGCTGACCGCAGCTCATTAGAGGCTGTATTGAATTTCCCTCGGACAGCAGGTCAGTTCAGTGGGGGTCCTCCGCACCGCGGTGACTCCGACCGGGGGGGTCTAATTTCACAAAGTAGGATCTCACAGCAAGTCCCGTATCCCGAAACCTCCAGTGGGCTAGATCGGACACTGGTTTAGTTAGACCTGTAGATGAGGTAACTGGTCTGTGTACTGGTTTAGTTAGACCTGTAGATGAGGTAACTGGTCTGTGTACTGGTTTAGTTAGACCTGTAGATGAGGTAACTGGTCTGTGTACTGGTTTAGTTAGACCTGTAGACGAGGTAACTGGTCTGTGTACTGGTTTAGTTAGACCTGTAGATGAGGCAACTGGTCTGTGTACTGGTTTAGTTAGACCTGTAGACGAGGTAACTGGTCTGTGTACTGGTTTAGTCAGACCTGTAGATGAGGTAACTGGTCTGTGTACTGGTTTAGTCAGACCTGTAGATGAGGTAACTGGTCTGTGTACTGGTTTAGTTAGACCTGTAGACGAGGTAACTGGTCTGTGTACTGGTTTAGTTAGACCTGTAGACGAGGTAACTGGTCTGTGTACTGGTTTAGTTAGACCTGTAGATGAGGTAACTGGTCTGTGTACTGGTTTAGTTAGACCTGTAGACGAGGTAACTGGTCTGTGTACTGGTTTAGTCAGACCTGTAGATGAGGTAACTGGTCTGTGTACTGGTTTAGTTAGACCTGTAGACGAGGTAACTGGTCTGTGTACTGGTTTAGTTAGACCTGTAGACGAGGTAACTGGTCTGTGTACTGGTTTAGTTAGACCTGTAGACGAGGTAACTGGTCTGTGTACTGGTTTAGTTAGACCTGTAGATGAGGTAACTGGTCTGTGTACTGGTTTAGTTAGACCTGTAGACGAGGTAACTGGTCTGTGTACTGGTTTAGTTAGACCTGTAGATGAGGTAACTGGTCTGTGTACTGGTTTAGTTAGACCTGTAGATGAGGTAACTGGTCTGTGTACTGGTTTAGTCAGACCTGTAGACGAGGTAACTGGTCTGTGTACTGGTTTAGTTAGACCTGTAGACGAGGTAACTGGTCTGTGTACTGGTTTAGTCAGACCTGTAGACGAGGTAACTGTAGACGACTGGTTTAGTTAGACCTGTAGTCTAACGAGTCTGTGTACTGGTTTAGTTAGACCTGTAGATGAGGTAACTGGTCTGTGTACTGGTTTAGTTAGACCTGTAGACGAGGTAACTGGTCTGTGTACTGGTTTAGTCAGACCTGTAGACGAGGTAACTGGTCTGTGTACTGGTTTAGTTAGACCTGTAGACGAGGTAACTGGTCTGTGTACTGGTTTAGTTAGACCTGTAGATGAGGTAACTGGTCTGTGTACTGGTTTAGTTAGACCTGTAGACGAGGTAACTGGTCTGTGTACTGGTTTAGTTAGACCTGTAGACGAGGTAACTGGTCTGTGTACTGGTTTAGTTAGACCTGTAGACGAGGTAACTGGTCTGTGTACTGGTTTAGTCAGACCTGTAGATGAGGTAACTGGTCTGTGTACTGGTTTAGTTAGACCTGTAGACGAGGTAACTGGTCTGTGTACTGGTTTAGTTAGACCTGTAGACGAGGTAACTGGTCTGTGTACTGGTTTAGTTAGACCTGTAGACGAGGTAACTGGTCTGGGACACTGGTTTAGTCAGACCTGTAGACGAGGTAACTGGTCTGTGTACTGGTTTAGTTAGACCTGTAGATGAGGTAACTGGTCTGTGTACTGGTTTAGTTAGACCTGTAGATGAGGTAACTGGTCTGTGTACTGGTTTAGTTAGACCTGTAGACGAGGTAACTGGTCTGTGTACTGGTTTAGTTAGACCTGTAGATGAGGTAACTGGTCTGTGTACTGGTTTAGTCAGACCTGTAGATGAGGTAACTGGCCTGTGTACTGGTTTAGTCAGACCTGTAGATGAGGTAACTGGTCTGTGTACTGGTTTAGTTAGACCTGTAGACGAGGTAACTGGTCTGTGTACTGGTTTAGTTAGACCTGTAGATGAGGTAACTGGTCTGTGTACTGGTTTAGTTAGACCTGTAGATGAGGTAACTGGTCTGTGTACTGGTTTAGTTAGACCTGTAGACGAGGTAACTGGTCTGTGTACTGGTTTAGTTAGACCTGTAGACGAGGTAACTGGTCTGTGTACTGGTTTAGTTAGACCTGTAGATGAGGTAACTGGTCTGTGTGCTGGTTTAGTCAGACCTGTAGATGAGGTAACTGGTCTGTGTACTGGTTTAGTTAGACCTGTAGATGAGGTAACTGGTCTGTGTACTGGTTTAGTTAGACCTGTAGACGAGGTAACTGGTCTGTGTACTGGTTTAGTCAGACCTGTAGATGAGGTAACTGGTCTGTGTACTGGTTTAGTTAGACCTGTAGACGAGGTAACTGGTCTGTGTACTGGTTTAGTCAGACCTGTAGATGAGGTAACTGGTCTGTGTACTGGTTTAGTTAGACCTGTAGACGAGGTAACTGGTCTGTGTACTGGTTTAGTTAGACCTGTAGATGAGGTAACTGGTCTGTGTACTGGTTGAGTTAGACCTGTAGACGAGGTAACTGGTCTGTGTACTGGTTTAGTTAGACCTGTAGATGAGGTAACTGGTCTGTGTACTGGTTTAGTTAGACCTGTAGACGAGGTAACTGGTCTGTGTACTGGTTTAGTTAGACCTGTAGATGAGGTAACTGGTCTGTGTACTGGTTTAGTTAGACCTGTAGATGAGGTAACTGGTCTGTGTACTGGTTTAGTTAGACCTGTAGATGAGGTAACTGGTCTGTGTACTGGTTTAGTTAGACCTGTAGACGAGGTAACTGGTCTGTGTACTGGTTTAGTTAGACCTGTAGACGAGGTAACTTGTCTGTGTACTGGTTTAGTTAGACCTGTAGACGAGGTAACTGGTCTGTGTACTGGTTTAGTTAGACCTGTAGACGAGGTAACTGGTCTGTGTACTGGTTTAGTTAGACCTGTAGATGAGGTAACTGGTCTGTGTACTGGTTTAGTTAGACCTGTAGACGAGGTAACTGGTCTGTGTACTGGTTTAGTTAGACCTGTAGACGAGGTAACTGGTCTGTGTACTGGTTTAGTTAGACCTGTAGACGAGGTAACTGGTCTGTGTACTGGTTTAGTTAGACCTGTAGACGAGGTAACTGGTCTGTGTACTGGTTTAGTCAGACCTGTAGATGAGGTAACTGGTTTGGGATACTGGTTTAGTTAGACCTGTAGATGAGGTAACTGGTCTGTGTACTGGTTTAGTCAGACCTGTAGACGAGGTAACTGGTCTGGGTACTGGTTTAGTTAGACCTGTAGACGAGGTAACTGGTCTGTGTACTGGTTTAGTTAGACCTGTAGATGAGGTAACTGGTCTGTGTACTGGTTTAGTTAGACCTGTAGACGAGGTAACTGGTCTGTGTACTGGTTTAGTTAGACCTGTAGACGAGGTAACTGGTCTGTGTACTGGTTTAGTTAGACCTGTAGACGAGGTAACTGGTCTGTGTACTGGTTTAGTTAAACCTGTAGATGAGGTAACTGGTCTGTGTACTGGTTTAGTCAGACCTGTAGACGAGGTAACTGGTCTGTGTACTGGTTTAGTTAGACCTGTAGACGAGGTAACTGGTCTGTGTACTGGTTTAGTTAGACCTGTAGACGAGGTAACTGGTCTGGGTACTGGTTTAGTTAGACCTGTAGACGAGGTAACTGGTCTGTGTACTGGTTTAGTCAGACCTGTAGACGAGGTAACTGGTCTGTGTACTGGTTTAGTTAGACCTGTAGATGAGGTAACTGGTCTGTGTACTGGTTTAGTTAGACCTGTAGACGAGGTAACTGGTCTGTGTACTGGTTTAGTTAGACCTGTAGACGAGGTAACTGGTCTGTGTACTGGTTTAGTTAGACCTGTAGATGAGGTAACTGGTCTGTGTACTGGTTTAGTTAGACCTGTAGACGAGGTAACTGGTCTGTGTACTGGTTTAGTTAGACCTGTAGACGAGGTAACTGGTCTGTGTACTGGTTTAGTTAGACCTGTAGACGAGGTAACTGGTCTGTGTACTGGTTTAGTTAGACCTGTAGACGAGGTAACTGGTCTGTGTACTGGTTTAGTTAGACCTGTAGACGAGGTAACTGGTCTGTGTACTGGTTTAGTCAGACCTGTAGACGAGGTAACTGGTCTGTGTACTGGTTTAGTCAGACCTGTAGACGAGGTAACTGGTCTGTGTACTGGTTTAGTTAGACCTGTAGACGAGGTAACTGGTCTGTGTACTGGTTTAGTTAGACCTGTAGACGAGGTAACTGGTCTGTGTACTGGTTTAGTTAGACCTGTAGATGAGGTAACTGGTCTGTGTACTGGTTTAGTCAGACCTGTAGATGAGGTAACTGGCCTGTGTACTGGTTTAGTCAGACCTGTAGACGAGGTAACTGGTCTGTGTACTGGTTTAGTTAGACCTGTAGATGAGGTAACTGGTCTGTGTACTGGTTTAGTTAGACCTGTAGATGAGGTAACTGGTCTGTGTACTGGTTTAGTTAGACTTGTAGATGAGGTAACTGGTCTGTGTACTGGTTTAGTTAGACCTGTAGATGAGGTAACTGGTCTGTGTACTGGTTGAGTTAGACCTGTAGACGAGGTAACTGGTCTGTGTACTGTAGGACGAGGTAACTGTCTTTGTGTACGTTTAGTTAGACCTGTAGATGAGGTAACTGGTCTGTGTACTGGTTTAGTTAGACCTGTAGATGAGGTAACTGGTCTGTGTACTGGTTTAGTTAGACCTGTAGATGAGGTAACTGGTCTGTGTACTGGTTTAGTTAGACCTGTAGACGAGGTAACTGGTCTGTGTACTGGTTTAGTTAGACCTGTAGACGAGGTAACTGGTCTGTGTACTGGTTTAGTTAGACCTGTAGACGAGGTAACTGGTCTGTGTACTGGTTTAGTTAGACCTGTAGATGAGGTAACTGGTCTGTGTACTGGTTTAGTTAGACCCGTAGACGAGGTAACTGGTCTGTGTACTGGTTTAGTCAGACCTGTAGACGAGGTAACTGGTCTGTGTACTGGTTTAGTCAGACCTGTAGACGAGGTAACTGGTCTGTGTACTGGTTTAGTTAGACCTGTAGACGAGGTAACTGGTCTGTGTACTGGTTTAGTTAGACCTGTAGACGAGGTAACTGGTCTGTGTACTGGTTTAGTTAGACCTGTAGACGAGGTAACTGGTCTGTGTACTGGTTTAGTTAGACCTGTAGACGAGGTAACTGGTCTGTGTACTGGTTTAGTCAGACCTGTAGATGAGGTAACTGGTCTGTGTACTGGTTTAGTTAGACCTGTAGATGAGGTAACTGGTCTGGGATACTGGTTTAGTTAGACCTGTAGACGAGGTAACTGGTCTGTGTACTGGTTTAGTCAGACCTGTAGACGAGGTAACTGGTCTGTGTACTGGTTTTAGTCAGACCTTAGACAGGTAACTGGTCTGTGTACTGGTTTTAGTAGACCCTGTAGACGGGTAATGGTCTGTGTACTGGTTTAGTCAGACCTGTAGATGATGTA